>BGNK01000999.1:46256-156997 GCA_003297005.1 Symbiodinium sp. clade A Y106 | reverse complement strand
TTGGGGTTTTGAGGAGATTTGGGGTTTTGAGGAGATTTGGGGTTTTGAGGAGATTTGGGGTTTTGAGGAGATTTGGGGTTTTGAGGAGATTTGGGGTTTTGAGGAGATTTGGGGTTTTGGAGTCTTTGAGTACTCTCCATTCTGGATCCGAGCTCCCTGCTTTGCAACGTCCTTGGGGGCTCGAGGTAAACCTGAAGCCTTTGCTAGCCCTGCAAACCTCATGTCCCACTGCCTTCGCAATCTAGCACTCCTTGGAGCCACCAATGCTGTAAGTATTTCCAGGAATATGTAAAACATATATATATATATATATATATATATACACATACATATGTATAGTATATTATTTTTTATTGTTATTATTTTTTGTTTATATATATACATACATGTTCCTGAAAACACTTACAGCTTGTATGGTGTGTAAGTAAGGGGTACTGTGCTCTGGTACAATCCTTTGCAGTATCCTTATAAAGAAACCTTCAGGGAAGCCTTTCACAACAGAAACCCTCAAAGGAACCCTTTGAAGGAACCCTTTTTAGAAGAGATACCCTAAACCCTAAGCTCTGAGCCCTAATTCCCAAACCCTAAAGACCCCACCGGCCACACCGAGGAACCTATACTCGAGGGCAGCTACACGCTGTGCTTCTGCGCCGGCAGCGACAGCGGCAGGCGCGGGAGATGTTGGGAGATCGTGAGTCGGTTAGTATCCCAAAGGATCCATGTACCCAAATAGTATATACTTTGGCCCCAAAGTACCAATATAGAGACTACTTTAAGGCTTAAGTATATACTATTTGGGTACATGGATCCTTTGGGTATAGGGCGGCCTGAATAATTACCTATGCTACGTACTTTGGGGGTTCCTCATAGTATAATATACCCCCAAACCCTAATTATTCAAATTATTAAGGCCCCTACAATATTTGGGATGCCTTCGGGGGGTTTTGGGGTTTAGGGTTTAGGATGCCTTGGGCTTAGGGCTAGGGTGAGAACTTAGTTTAGGTTGGGGGTCACAGTTCATGAATAGGGATTTAGTTCAGGAGTGCGCAGGGTTTGGGGATCTCATGGGCAGTATAGCAGCCGGAATCATTAGTAATACTATCTCCGCATACTCCCCACGTGTATACATATACATATATATATATATAATTCTAATACAAGTGTGTGTACATATATATATGTATATAGCCCTATTGGAACTCTTACAGCACCTGGGTAGAACCACGTCATTTCAAGAACTCCTGTAAACGATTTCGCTTATCTCCTGGCAGTCCCGTTGAACTATACGCAAGTATGCCCCTCTACTGAAGATTGTAAGGCCGCGATATATAGAACCCTGGTATGAACCGTGTAAACGCCCTACAGAGAGACCTGGGTGAATCCTAAGGTCCCCCATGTTCGACCTTCAACCCAAACCCACCCCTAGCCCCTAAACCCACCAGAAGCCCCTAAACGCTGGACATGAATACAACTCACCCACCCACCCTTCCACGCCAGTGGCGCCTGCGCCCTGGACCGCGACTTCTTCAGCCTTGCCCGGGGGCTCTGGCTTGCGGGTTTAGGGGTTTTCGGTAAAATGGTGGAAAAGCCTTTCAAGTCAGCCTCATTGTTCTACCTCTAACTGTTACCCTGACATTCGATATTGGTGTTGTGAATACGTTTGGTGTGGATCTGACATCATGGCTGTCTTTCGGATGACGGTTGCGAGCTGTTGTTTATGGAACTGTTGCTGTCCCTCAGGCTCCATGTGCCTATGTAGGAACCCCTTTAAGGCCTGCGTAAAGTATATACTATATAAGTACATGGAGCTTTAGGCTTTACTAGTGCCCGAGGTGGGAAGTCTCACTGTTCGAGGGCCGGCGGCAAGCAATGCCCTCTACTGCGCCGGAAACTCAGTAATATAGGGGCCTTAATAGTTAATGCCCTTTTCTATTTTGGGGGTTCCGGACTACAATTATATAGTACAACATACTCCCAGACCCTATTCAAATTATTAAGGCCCCTCTAATCGCTGAGGCTTCGGCTAGGCTGGCCAGGCTTTGTAAGGTGTTCTAGGGGGTTATGCGGCTTTAGAAGGGTTTCTATACTAGGTTCTAAAGGAGTACTTCTTGGTCAAAGCCAATTCCGCCACCTCCGGATTCTGTCTCTTGGGACTGGACTTCAGGGATTTTGGGTGGAGGAGGGTTTGTTTACAGGATCATGGGACTTCGCGAATAATTACCGGCTCTTAGTCCTTGTCGGATGATGACTAGAATGCATTCAGGATATCTCCAACCCGTTTCTGTCTGCTACTAGGTCCCCTGAACTTGCAAGTGAAATCGACGCTTATCCCGAAACCACGAACTCCTTCAACTCCATGCCCCGCAGCTCTGCTTCTGACCCTGAGCCGTGAACCTAATTAACACCTTGAACCCTCACTGCTGATCGTTATTGAACCCTGAAGCCTAAAAGTCTCCAAGTCCCAAGGAACCCTGAATAGAACCC
Source organism: Symbiodinium sp. clade A Y106 (assembly GCA_003297005.1). NCBI lineage: Eukaryota > Dinophyceae > Suessiales > Symbiodiniaceae > Symbiodinium > Symbiodinium sp. clade A. Next base: position 154,513 of record BGNK01000999.1, on the reverse strand, counting down.
TGAAAGGAACCTCTAAAGTAGCCATTACGAAACTCTTCAAGACCCTAAACCCTTCAAGACGCCCAGCCGAAGCTCCGAGGTGGTGTCCCAGAACTGTTCCCTGGCTCTGTGGGGCGTGGATCTTTCTGTATGGGATTGGATCCTGGTAAGAGAGGAAGGATCAGGCCGGACCAGTGGTTGGAAGTTTTAGGGTTTTGGGTTACTACCTTCATATCGAATCTAAGCAGCAAGGTCCCTATTGCAATTGTAGAGATTTGGGTATAGGGTAAGTAAGATTTCCCAGGCCCTCAGTGATCTTGAGCAGAAATCCTGCAAGGCCTTCTAAGGACTGAAAGGTCTACAAGCTCATCGGGCACGTCGGTACAACATGAGACGCTTGATACTTTCGAGATGGTCATCATGCACCCTATTCTGAAGCCGTAAGGTATCCAAACGCCACATCCTAAACCTTCCAGCCCAAATACTCGTCTCCGGAGATCATACTTCTATATAGAGTCGAAGCTAAAACCTGAGGCAGATCTATCAAAACCCGAAGCCTTAAGAACTAGGAGCCGTTTCTTTCCGTATGGTATTTCCAAATTCGTTGCAGAATCCGAGGTCTCCCTTAACGGCCGAAACGAGCCCTCAACCAAGCCAAAAACAATGGGTTTAGGCGGTTTAGGGTTTGACGGTTTGAGGGTGTAGGGTTTGAGGTTTAGGGCTAGGGGTTTAAGGATCGGGCTAAAGTGCCCCAACCTGATTTCGTCCGCAAGTCTTGGTTGCAGGCAGCTGTTTCGACTCGAGCCGCGTTGGATTCCAGGCAAGCACCCGTGCTTAGGTTTGGCCGGAGAAATACAATGCATGTGACCCAGCTTTGGTTTGGAGGAAGGATGGGGGGATGGGTTTAGGTTAGGCCTGACTGCTAGGATTGCACAAGAGAAAAGATCACATTAATGGAGCTAGTTGGTCCTTAAGCTTACCCCGAACCCTCGACCCTCAAACCTCTACCCTCGACCTTAAAACCCCGCACTCTAGGGCCCTTCCCGAGACCCGAAGCTGCAAACCTCCATGCAAATCCAGAAAAGCTGTTGGGTTTACAAGCCCCAAGCCTTTTGAGGCCTCTGACAAGTTCCTGATCAATCCGGCCGGCCTGCCGCAAGAGGACGGGAAGCCTGCAATCATCCTTATCAGTTGTTCGGGCTAAGGGCTATAAGGATCGACATGAACCGTAAAGCTCTAGACCCGCCGAGGCCTGAGCCCAAAACCCGGAGCATTTAGATATGGTCAGCGCAGCCCGGTTCGGATGCAGCAAGTTTGGACCTGACACAAACTGCAGGAGTCACCGTGCAGAAATTTAACGACTGTCTGAAGAGAGGGAGGGAGGCAGAGAGAGAGAGGACAAAGGCAAGGATCTGGGAGAGAGCAACCCACCCCTAAACCCTACTGTAAACCCTGAACCCTAAAACAAGCCCTAAAACCCTAAAGCCCTAAAGCCCTAAAACCCCCTAAACCCTAAAACCCTAAAGCCCTAAAACCCTAAAACCCTAACCCCCCAAGTTTTACTTCCCCTCTGCTCCATTTTTTCAGGGTCGTCGAAGTCAGGGCATTTCGCAGCATCGCTCCCGCAAACCGCGCATNCCATAACCCCCCCCTCTCTCCCAAACCGTAAACATGGTGGTTGTTGTCGTGGGGTGAGGCCCAGTCCCTGGTCCTGGTGGTGTCGTCGACCCTTCGCCACAGAGTGCTATAGGGGACTTAATATAAGGCTTCCTTAAAGGGGCCTTTAAGGGATCTATAGCAGGGTTCTCTGGTATAGGGGCCTCAATAGTTACCTATACTATTTGGGGGGGGGTCCTTGTTATAGTTATAGGATAATGGGCCCCGAAAGCCTATTCTAATTCTTAAGGTCCCTCTTGGAATCTGCGCGCTCGCAGGACACGCAGCAACAGTGGATTTTTGACCTTGGAACGTCAAGCCAGACTGGGCAGTGACCCTGCATTGTTCAGGGTCCAGGGCCACAAAGGGCTCGGGAACTTGTTCTACAGGTTTCCCTGGACTTGTTTGTTGTTTGGCATTTACCTACAGTCTCCATTGCAGTTCCTTTTTGGGGTTACCGTATAGGATCCTAATTATATATTTGGTTAAACCAAAAAAGGAACTACAATGGAGCCTATAGGTAGGGTTTGGGGTCGCTTAGTTAAAATGAAGCTTTTCAGCTCGGAGGAACAAGCTTAGTTGGGACTGTCCGAGGAGCCTCAGGAATCTACAGAGTAGACAGCCTTCTCAGCCTGCCCTTCTTATCCTCCATATATCTGTTACCCCAGGGCTTCAAGTATGCAAACAATACTTACTTTGCGGTCTAAAGTCTATAAATGCTGCCTACCTTGGGCTATTTGGAGCCCCCAATTGTATAGAGTGTTACAGCAGAAGCCATGCCCGGTATCTCGTGGCCCCACGATGCATGCTTTGGGATCCTGACTATCGGTTCTTGGGCTCGTGACATCTCAGCATATTCCTCAAGTCATATTGGGCTTCTGAGCACGAGTATTATTCAAAGGAGGTTTCTTGACCAAGAGCTATTGGGCTTTCTGTGGATTTGTTGAATTTATCTTGTTCTGCTCAGGACTACTACTTAGAGGCTCATGGGACTTAGTAAGTAAGGTTATAAGTAAGGTATCATTAGGATAAACCCACTTAGGGGACTTATAACCCCAATTATAACCTGCTTACTAAGTCCCATGATCCTTTAAGTAGGGTGGCAAATCTTCGAGGTTCGGAGCCCTTCTTTTGCATTGCGGGGCTCCTTGTATATCTCTCTATGTGCTCACGGCTCGAATGGTCACTAGTTCTGTCATGTTCAATCCTCTATGACTCCATCTTAGTAGCTGAGTGGATACACTTTACACTTTTCGGGATAATATTACCCACTGTGGAACTGAAAGTGTCCCCTTTTGGGGGCTTCTGAACTCAGCAACTAAGCCTTCATCCCACCCGTTGAGGTCCCGAAGTGGCGGGCTTGGGGTTCGAGTAGGTCAGGCTGCAGGGTTTAGGGTTTAGGGTTTTAGGGTTTTAGGGTTTACGGTTTTAGAGTTTTGGGGTTAGATACTAGCCCTGGAAGCCTAACACTTCAGCCCCGGCCTGAGCCTACGGCTCTCTTCCAGCTGCAGGTACCAACTGTGCTACTGTGCGGGCTACAAGGCACCAAGCCCTGAACAGCAAAGACAGTTTCGGCTAACCCTAAGCCGGAAACCCTGAACCTTATTGAACTTAGTGGCTGTAACCTCAACTTTTCAACTTTCGGGGTTCTTATAGGATTGTCGATTCTGAAAGTTTCAACTTTTATTTCGTTTTTGGGCCAGTCAGAAACACCAAACCGTAAGCCTAAAACGTGTAAGCTGTAGGTAGAGGCCCTAAGCCCTAAGCTCATCAGCAGTTCTCAACGGGCCCAGAACACGAATGCTTCAGGGCTCTTGGGCTTCAAGCCATGCCAGTGAGGAGCAGGTAAACCCTCCAAAATGTAGGGCCCTCTCTATTGCACACTTTTTTACACTATGAAGTGGGCATCGGAAAATCGGATCACGGTTGCCGCTTTGTGTAGCAGTTGCCCCCGACCCCTTAAGATGGGTACAAGAACCCTTGGGGTCATGTCATAAATCCTAAACCTTAAACCTAATATAGGGGGCCTCAATAATTGCCAACACTATTTTTTGGGGGTTCGTTCTATAAAATATGGTATAGTGGGCCCCCCAAACCCTATTCTAAGAAATTGACTTAAATTACGGCCCCTATGTTCGATCCCCATAATACCCCTTGTAGCAACCCTTGTAGACCCCTTTAAAACGGTTGATGGACAAAATCCTGCATGACCCATTATAAGGAATATACCATATTTCCCATAGTTTAGGGTCCTTAGGGTCATGCAGGATTTTGTCCATCAACCGAAGGAATCCTTCAAAGGAACCATACGCTAACCTGTGTGCAACGGAGGCATCGCCGGGCAGCAGCGCTGCGCCCGGGGCTAAGGTCGTTCGGAGGGTTCCCGGCGAAACCATTGGGGAGAAGGAATGTTCTTTAAGTGGTAACTAGAAGCCCTGCATAGCCCTGAAGTCTAAACTGTTTGCACAACTTCCAGGAAAGTGTCCTTCACTGGAGGGCTTTGATATACGTCTCTAACCCTACACCCCAAACCCTAAATCCTAACCGCATATATCACCGAAGCCCTAACCCTAAACCTCAATCCCGAAACCACTTTATCTTCGTTAAACTTAAAGAACCCTGAACCCTAAACCGTTCAAGCCCAAAACCTGTCCCTTAAAGGAAGCTGGTTTTGGAGCCCCATTGCTTCGCTACCAAGGCCATGCCAGGCCCCTGCAGACTTCACGATGCAGGCGGGCGCTCTGCGGGCCGAACGTCCTTTATTTTGGTTTAGAGCGTTCAGGGTTTGGGGGGTTTAGGATTTCGAAGTTTAGGGTTTCGGGTTTTAGGGGTTGAGGGTTTATTCAGGGTTTGAGATCTAGGCTTCTTTGGGAATTTAGAGGTTCGGGGGCAGGGCGGGGGAGGGCCGCTTCAATCATAAGGTTGAAGCCCAAATTTTGGAGCTCCGTCCCTAACCACGAACCCCCAACTCGGCTCCAGGTGGGCACTCTCGTCGTCCGCGGTTTGCAAGATACCGGTTTTTCTTTCGGCTGTGCCGGGACCTCTGAGGGGCTTTGGGGATTTTGGGTTGTCCTTTGAGGTTTGCAGGAGTGCTAAATCTCGGGGTTTCGGACTTCCGGCTTTTTAATGGGTTGGTTTAGGGTTTAGGCTGCCTTGGGGTTTGGAGGGTTTCAGGATCTCGTGTTTTTGGATAGTTTATACAAGGGCTGAGTACAGGGTTTTCAGGGTTTTGGGGTATAGCAGCCCATTGCTCAGGGCGCAGCTGAGACTTGAAGCTGTGGAAGCCGCATCCGGCACGGTTCATGCTATTCCGAAGTAGAACACAGCTAGGTTGCAGTGAAGTAGCCATGCAGGTGGCCAGCCCGTATCCTAAACATCCCTGCAAGCATAGCTCTCCAGCCAAATGAGTCTTGGTACGACCGGTCCTTTGGCGAGTGTCTTCTGCGATGCCTCTTGCCGACGCTGTCGAGGCCTCAAGCGTGCGATACGGCTCAAGATGTACTATCATGTTTCACCCTAAGCCGTAAACCCAAAAGCCTAGCCCAAAATCTCCCTAACAGTATGTCAACTTGGCAGACATGGCATGCCATGTCGGAACCCTATACCCAGAGAGCCCAATACCCCTTAATTAAGGAATATGGCTTAAATTATATAGGGCTTCATATTATGATTTAAGCTATATTCCTTAATTAAGTGGAATTGGGCTCTCTGGGTACACCCTAACCTAAATCCCTGAAGGTTGAAACGCTGAACTCCTCAAGCGGGCTTCATGCGTCCATGACTGGCAGGTCAGGTCGTCCAAGGGGGACGGGCAGGCTCAATGTGCACTCCCTGCGGCTCTTCTGCAAGCTCAGTGTTGAGTGTTGAGGGTTTAAAGTTTAGCCCTAAGGGTCCAAAGGACCCAATAATTAGGTACTCAGGTTTCGGATAGTAGTTATAAGTATAGATTACTATTTGGGAGAGTATATGATTATTAGTATACTTGGACCCTTAGGGTTAGGGTTCAGGGATTAGGGTCGGTGTTGATGGTTTGGTGCCGAGGCTTCTGTAGACGTTCTGCACCTTCGCTAACGACGAGCTTCCCGTGTGGTATTGACGAAGAGGTTGATGGAGAAAAATTACGAAAATTAGGGGTACGTTGGTACGTTATTTTGGGTTCTTATAATATGTACTATTTAGGGCCTTAGGGTACATGGAGAAGAATAGCATCCCACTCTGTTTTGCCGGAAGAGCAGCGCCCTCTAATGTGGAAACGGTCTCACTGCACGGGTGAACACGAGCACAGAAGACAAGTGAAGTGGCTTATTTATGAATCAATGTGGGCGAATAAAACAAATTGACATGCGCCGCCGTTAGTATGAAAAGGCACTGGTCTGTCTCATACTCGCCCTTGTCGTGCTTGCGGCCGTTTTTCTTTTCTGCCGTTTATTCCACGCTTCCAGAATTGCAGTTCCGAGCCGTAAACCTTCGACCGAGACCCTATGCCCTTCAACTCCATAAACCCTTCAACCTTTAACCTAGAGCCCTTGCACCCTCATCCGGCTCGAAATCACAGCCACCATGATGTTTATGTTTGTTTGGGCGCCAGTGACCATACTAGCCAGGGCCTGTGGACTGCTTTGAGCCTACTTGGAGAATCATGGAACTTCGTAAGTCAGGACATAAGTGCCGCAATTGCGGTGATAAGTAAACTTTACTAAGTAGGGGCATCCGAATAATACCCTATAGTTACTAACTCCCATGATCCATAACACCCTAAACCCCCCTTATAGAACCCTTGTAGATCCCTTTAAGGAACCCCCTTTGAGGAACCCCAGAATTAGTACCCTCAACACGAAGCCTAAACCCTAGTTCTAAGTCCCGTGATCCTTTAAGCCTTTAAGTACAGCACTTAAAGGCTCATGGGACTTAGTAAGTAAGGTTATACGTAGGTTATAATTAGGATAACCCCACTTAGGGGACTTATAACCCCAATTATGACCTGCTTACTAAGTCCCATGATCCTTTAAGTAAGGGACAGAACCCACCTCTGAGGTCCAGGGGAGCAGCCTCATCCCCGAGCAGGAGCTGCGGCTAAGGTGAGAGTCTGCTTTCTGAGATTCCCATCTTTCAGAGTCTAGTGTTTATAGGGTCTCGTGTTAAGGGTTTAGGGTTAAGGATTTAGGCTTTAGAGTTTTAGGGTTAAGGATTTAGGCTTTAGAGTTTTAGGGTTAAGGATTTAGGCTTTAGAGTTTTAGGGTTAAGGATTTAGGCTTTAGAGTTTTAGGGTTTGGGCTTGAAGCATTCAAGGGCTTATATAGGGCTTATTTGCAAGTCTTGACCCGCCCCAACTCCACTGCAAACTTTGAGTGGAGTCTAATGGGAAGCCTGGTATGAAGGCCCCTGAAAGAAAGGGGGCACATTACCCGGGGTCTACATTAACTCGAAACCCTTATCCCATCAACCCATTCTTTCCGTTTGAACCGCACAAGTGGCTTAGGCGAGAAGCTTGAAACCCTTATAGACAGCCAATAACCTGCAGAAATCTCACAACTGCCGCAGGAGAACCCTTAGGCAACCCGAAACACGTCCTTTTCCAGGACAAGATGCTAGTCATGCCCATGTCGGACACAACAAGCTGTGGAGAGGCTAGACGGTTCTTCCGGTTTGGGGGGTTTATGATGGGCCAGAAAGGTTCTAGAACGGTTGTAGCATTGTTTTTAAGGGGCACCAGCACCGTAGGATTTGCGCGTTCAGAGTTTGTTTTGCATTCTTCTTTGCAGCGGGGACGGGCGTGGTGGGTGGGGCGAGCTTTTCGGGGCTCCGGGTTCAGGGTAAAGTTGTGCAAGCTTCTTGCTTAGCTTGGGCAGGAGGAAGCTTTATTCTATTTGAGGCCCCTATACGTTATCCCTGGAGGTTAGCATGACCTCCGGACTTATACTTGCATAGCCTCCACGATTCTGGTTCTTGAGTTTTGGATTTGCTGCAGATTGCAGGATGGATTAGTCAGATTAGTCTTACAGCCTGTTTCGGAGGTGAAGACGTACACATACAGTACCAGATATACCAGATTTCCTGCCCCTCAACGGGCTGTCCATCTCAATCAACAACCTCGTGTGCTTCCTCTTGCATCCCTTGCTCCTTGACCCTCTGCCCCGGACCTCGTGAATCCAACCCTATGGTGAAGAAAGCAGGGCAAAAACCTAACAACGAGCAACATCAACAACCATTGAACAATTATGACACATTAACAAACACTTGTAGGTGCATGTACAGTTTGAGATCCATATGCCTGACGATGAGTCTGAATCTTCTATAATCCCAATATTGCTATACTCCGATATGTCCCAAAACCCGACTCCAATTGTTAATGCTCCTCCATGAGTTGCACTAATCCAGCTATGCATGTAAAGCCCTATCAAACACCCGACCAACTCGAAGAAGAACTCTGACCCCTCCAAATCCGGGTCCCACAGGTCGCGGCTAGCCGAGGTTTTGGCATCAGTGCCCCACTAAGGGAAGATGAGGAGGCTTACTATAGGGGCCTAAATAATCAGCAATCTTCTTCCCAGGGTTCCTTCTTATAGAAATAGTATAAAATGCCCGAAAACCCTATGCTAATTTGTAAAACCCCTACATTAGGGTGTTGTGATGCTTACAGAGTCTCACTGAGGAGGTTCTAATATAGGAGCCGCATTAAACAGAATGTTTGGGTAGTTGTTAAAACATGTTATAGCACAATATCAATATGCCCCCACAACGCTTTTCCAGTTATTTAGGCCGCTGTCGTACAAAGTTTGGTTGTTTGGATGGGATTTGGGGGATTTAGGGTGTTTTTGGACAGTTTTCGGCTACAGTGTTCGGGCGGCGGTACCAAAGTTCAAACTTCAGCTCTTTTGCTGCAGGGGGCGTGGGCCCTTGTAGCCTTGTAAAGGGTGTGGATATGGGAGTTTCCGAAAACAGGGGACCCTAATATAGCACCCCAAATAGTAGGATTCTTATTATAAGGTCCCCAAACTATAAGGTACCCCTACTTTTCAGAAACCCCCATATAGGGTTTTAGAGTTTAGAGCGTTTCCGGCTTCTTAGGAATTTTGAGCTCAGGGCCGGAGGGCTTCAGGGTTTAAGCCGAACAGTTTTGGTTTTATATATGATGCGCGGGGTTTGGGGTTTAAGTTTTCAGTGGTTTGGAAGAATCTCTGGGTATTGTTGTGAATGTTTTCATTCAGGATGCCGTCGTCAGCGTACCCTGATACATACCAGTAGTCGACTGGTCGGTGTTCTCTTAGCTGCGGGGTCCTTTGGCAGCAGTCGTCGCCTTTGTTGTCGTAGTAGCGGCAATAGTGATAGTCGTGGAGGTCGTGGCAGCTGTAGTAGTCGTCGCGGCAGTGGCCGTCGTCATTGTGTCGTAGCCGATGCAGGTGCCGATGTCATTGCTGTTGCTATTGCTGTTGCTGTTGCTGCCGCTATGGTTGTAGAGGCTACTGGTAGTGTGGCGGACCCGAAATGGTTGGACGAGAAGGGTTCAGAGTTTCAGTGCCTGGCCGACCCTGTGCTGCCGAGGCCCGAATCCGATCCCCATAAGCCTGGCGAACACCACTGGAGCGCTGTTCCTATGACGCCAGGGCTGAGTTCGGGTGTTTCCAGCTTTGAGAACTGTTGTTGCCCTGGGATTTCTGTACTGACGTTGTTTGTGAGGCTCCTTAAGTGTATGGGGTTGCGTATGCGCTGATTCCCGTCAAAAAAGGGTTCTAATTTTGTGCTTGCTGCAGGTCTTGATCGGTCTTGATGGTTGTCAGTCACCAATGTCGCTCCTCCGTATGTTGATCAGCAAAACACGAACTACATTGGAGAGAAGGCAGTCTAAACTCCAAGACCCTAAACCCTAATGCACCAATGGACCGAGGTTTCTGGTCTCGGAGGGTTCATATGTAGCAGTTGTAGTTGATCGCCGGGGCTTTGGTGAGTGCATGTTTTTGGCTTATTGCATAAGGGCAGAAGGGTTCGACCCTATACGCTTTATTATCTTTATCCAGGAGCCTAAACCGTCACTAGCCACGGATGGATTGGGATTCGATCTAGGTGCATGCTCCTCTGGCCTAGTGGCCAACCGTAACTTTGGCCTTCGTTCGGGCTTTTGGGATGCTCCACGCTCGATTCAAGAGAATTGCCCTTGGCCATTGGGGTTTGGGATGTGGGATCTGGAAGTTGCCAGTAGTTGCCTTCGAAACAGGCCCCTCCTAGGAAGAACTGTTGCTCCATTTGTAGGGTTGGGGCCACCGCCCGGCATGAAGTTCAAGACCGGATGTTCATCGCCAAAATGCTTAAAAAAACGGCAGCAGTTCTTTCGACCCCATCCCGTCGTACCTGCCACGAATTGCGAAGCCTTAGACCGGCAGGTTGTCCCCCAACACAAACTTTACACCCAATACTTTCGAAGTCCACCAAGCTCGCAGCAAGAGCCCACATCCTAAACCCTTGAAGCCTCAAACCCTAGACCCCTAAAGCCCCCGAAAGCCTATGACACAGCCTACACCCGAAACCCCAAACCCTGACCCTATATTGAAAACCCTACACCCTAATCCCGAACCCTAAACCCTTAAACCCTAACATCCTAAACCCTAAACCCTAAACCGTCCATCCCAGGTCATCCCCTTGGGATCAGTGAATGCCAGCGATGCGGCCCAGTGGGTCATCGAGAGGCCAGGGCAAGCCCAAGGAATTAGGGTTTAGGGGGTTTAGGTTTATAGGGTTTAGGGTTTAGGGCTTTGGGTTTAAGGTTTGCGGTTGTGGGTTTGGGGCCAGTTTAGGGTTTAGGGCCCTGGGTTTAGGGCTTCGGGACTTAAACTTGCACATGCAGCTCTCATGCTTGAATCATTGACCAGATACTGTTGGCGGCAAGAATTAACGTAGTCTACCAGAGGCATGTAAATAAACCATAACGAATCGGGGCCAGGACGGCGGTGTTACCTATCAGCTACGAGGCTTCAGGTAACATATAAAGATTATAGAATCGATGTACACGATTGTCAGGGGCTGCGGGGACCGCGGTTCAGTGATTTTGGTATGAGGGATTGAGAGCAAGTTTGAACCTTCAGCACCAGACGTTCTAACCAGAGTCTCAGTCTCAAACCCGGTATGACAAACCGCATCACCCCATCAAATCGAAAGAGGACTTCGTGGTGTTTAACTATAACTCTTAACATTAAGCTTCGAGTTTGAAGTTTAGGGCCAGTCTGGGGTTCAGGGTTTGGGGGCATCTGGGTTTAGGGGTTGAGGGCTCCGTTGTCCGGACTCACCAGCTCCAGGGCAGAGACACCCGGCCTGCTTCGCGTTTGCTACTGCGCCGACTCTGCCGAATCTTGGTTGCAGTTCCGCGGCGTCAGAATTTGGCTTCGGACGCGTATACCTTGTTTCAATTCGATCAAGGCCCTTACAGTAGGAAGGTTAGGGTTCGCGGTCCACCGAAAGCATCAAGGCACTTTGCAAGAAAGCTGTAAACTCCCCAAGTGGTTCTGCTCCACCAGGAGCTGTTTGCAGGACCGCGCAGTCTGTATGAACTGACAGTCCTTGCAGTAATCCAGTCAGGAGGTAGAAGAAGACTGTTCTCAGCAGGGTACTGTAGCTCATGGTCCAACTGGTGGAATGTTGTGCGGTTGCCCCCGAAACCCGAAACCAGAGGGCCTAAAAACAGCACCCCTTGCCGATGATCTCCTGGGAGCTCCGTTTCTTCAAGGATGGCTCCCTGGATGGATTCGGTCTTTGTGCTTCTCCGTCGGGCTTCTACTGGGAGGCGGGAGAAGACTTTCCGATTATGGCTCCATGCGCACGAACCGCCACCGTGAACACTGCCGGCACCACCGCCGCCACCACCACCATCGTCCATAGCATTAATGCCATGACCAGCAGTCTCACGAGCATCCATGTGTTTCATGTTCCTCATCTTAGTAGTTCACAGAGTCACATGGTCATAATCGCTGTTCATATTCGGTTTCCGCACCATCATCATCATCATCACCATCATCGTAATCATCGCCGGTATCATCAGCATGAACGTCATCGTTACCATCATCAGCTTACATATTTAATTAGCTAAATCACAGCAATCCTCATCAAAGGACCACTCCACCCGCCTCCTCCTGCCGGCATTGTACATCCGACAGCGACAGACGTGCTGCGTATCTCCAGAACCAGTCGCGAGACTGAGTAGGGTGGAGTACAGGTGCAGTGCTCACCGCCGCAAACACCGATTGTGCAACCGCATGCATAAGAGATTGGCGTTTAGCTGCCAACAGGGTTCGGCAGATAGGCCACTTAATGACAGTTGCGGGATAAAACTTTCAGGCAGTATCGCTAGAACCCGAACCTAAATGCAGGTCGGAACCATACTCGTTCGAGGAGCAGACATCGGGCAGATGCCAGGACCCAAGCTGCTGCCATGGATGGATCTACATAGGCACAATGCCACACATACAGGGTGAACCTTCGGGCGAGTGTTTCATCATCTTCTTGGTATACTAGTACCGGCGAACAGTATGGCTGCTATTCTCACTCCACAAGCCATGAATAAGCCTTTCAGGCTCCTATTTGACTCTGACTGTGTGCGCTCCCGAACCAGCAGAACCCATAGCCTAAATATCTGAGTCCTTCCATCCACAGGTTTTTAGGATTTCAAGTGTTGAAATCTCGACTTGCATTATGGGCTGGGACTTAAATTTAATGAGAGTAGGGTTTGGGGGTTTGAGGTTTTTGAGTTTCCGCAATCGGTGTGCGACGTCTCAACGTTCAAGGCTCGCAGCTCTGTCGGCGAAGACTTGGTTTCTTTAGTTGCATGTCTCGTCGTACCGCTTAGCAGGGCATCATGGCCCGCCTCGCGCCAGCATTGCATACTGGTGTTTTGCACCGAGCATCGGAGCAGCCACCCAGCCGCTTAGGTTCAATCAATCGCAGGCTATTCGGCTCTGGGGTGCGTGTGAAGTGTTTGCTTCGCTGAATTGTGCTTGTTTGAGGGATGTCCGTAAGATAAGTCGCTTGCATACCTTGCAACGGGCCTCTTCACACATGTTCCAAAGAAAACGCATGCCTCAATCTCGAATGTGTACCAGTGCTTGCTTGGCAACGGACCCTTGGCATGAGAAGAGATACGTTGTAATTTTCGCTTGAATGCACGTGTTTCAATCGATTTGAGCCTTATGCATCCCGCCCGATGGCACTGGGAAGCCTAGGGCCTAGGAGAAAACTCCAGGCCAACAGAGTGGATGTCGTGCGGGCATGACTTCTGCCGGTAGTCAGGTCGGGTGTTTCATGAGATTGATGACATGTTCGCGTCCTCTTTGGTGAGTATGAGGCGCATCCGTCCTTCTAACGAATGCAGCTTCCAAGCGACAGATCCTGCCTGGGGCGTCGTTCGCTCTTTGCGGTTTGCTTCCCTTGCTGTCCGTTTTTGGGGAACCTTGGCTACGGCAGTTGGTGTGTCCCCTTCGTACATTGTCGTTTGAGCAACGATGCTGGATCGCTTTCACTAATCTAGACATTGCAACGGTAAAGCAGTAGGACCCGTATCCAAGTCGCTTGATTTGACAGGCTCGCAGCAGCTGGACGAAGAGAGCAGAACAGCAAGACTGCACAAAGGACTGTAAGATATCGTCAGTGAACTTTTGCCAACATGTGTTTCCTGTATCCATAAGGCCTTAAGGTACTGAACTCATGAGCAACCTTTGTGTCTTATGGCTTTGGCTGCGCGAGGCAGCAGAAGTTCGAGGGCAACAGCAACTGCGAAAGGGAGGCCGTGCCAGTGTGCTGCAGGCCAGGCGAGCACAGGTTGAGCTGTTGGTGGATGCAGACCAGCACAGCATCCAAGAAATCACTGCAGGAATTGACATGCTGAGATGCATGGAAAATGCCCACAGCGCTATCAAGACAACCATTTTTGCAGCACCTCGCCGCCGGGAGAACAAGACTTGGCAGCGATTGTTCAATGAACCGGGCGTCCACTTTCGTCCTGTCAAGCGGCGACGTGCGCGGGATGGTGGCGAAGATAATGACGATGCCATCGTCGCTGAGATTCGGCGCTTGGCTGGGACCGTGAAATGTGTGGCTCTCATGGCTGCAGACGTGGGTTTTCGCAGCATTTTGAAGGACGCGATCGAAGGTGGGCAGCGAGTCCTTGTTCTCGTGTCATTTCGACGCAGAGCCCAATGGAAGTACGAAGACGCTGGCACTCGCGTTGTGGAGCTACTTCGTGATGAAACTGGGACGACAGGGTCGAAGGTGCGAGCTATTTTGCACGAGGACGGCAATGGAAGCGTCAAGTTTGCAGATGCTTTTGAAACATGTGACACCCGCAAGGAGGTGGAGCTCATCCACGATACCCTGCACAGTTTGGGGTATGCTGGTGATGGTTACTTATTGCAATCAGTTGTGAATGTTTGGTTTACCAACGCACTTGGTCTCTTGACTATATACCCACGGCAGAGTGCGACTCTGGCTATGTACGACCTTCTGCTCAACAATGCCAACAGATCATGGAAGAGGCGTCAGGAAGATCTGGCGTTCATCTTGCCCAAGTCGTCAACAGCATCTGAGACGAAAGTAGGGAAGCAGCAGTATGGAAATGGCTCAGCGAAAGAGGTCGTCATGGGCGGAGGGCCGTTTGTGCGTCGAGACTCCAACGAACTAGTTGCCCAGGTTTTGGGGAAGCTGGGGTACATCGATTCTGATTTGAACAGCGATCTTGCAGAGGCCATCCTTGTTTTCGCCAATGTGTCCACGAACAAGATCTTCGGCATGAATCTTTAGATTTAGGTTTGTTGTTTTGAATACGTTTTGGTACATACTGTGTTACTCTCGTCATGCCAGGAAGACTCTTCGCAAGATGGGCATGCTACCCTGCAACAGCGATACGGCCCGCCAGGCTGAAGACAAACTCAGGGCAGCATTTCTATCAATATTCTCTTCCGGCCTTTAATTTGGCAAACGGCACCGCGGAGTGATGCGGTTCGACGGCTCTTGTGCCAGGATAGTCTTCTCGCCGATGTCGCGTGTGCCGATGCAACTATGGCGACAGCGATGGCGAAGTACATGCGAATTCACGGCTTGCCCGAGATGAAGACCTTCAACGGACGCGTTTGGCAGATTTTGCATCACTCCAACCAAGCCAAGGATCCCAGCCATGCTGGAATCATCAGTTTCAAAATGTGAAAATTGGTCGTCCGCTTCACACACTTCTGTAAGTGTACCTGCAGGAGTAGAGATTCGCCTGCATGCGAGTGTCAGAAGCCTGTGACGTAGTCCGCTCCAGTGCTTCGTTTGTACATTACAAGATGTATTCCAAGACCGCGCCTGAGCATGAACATCAATGTTCGCTGAGAGGCTGTCGTTTATAACCTATGATCTTGGAATCAATCGTAATTTCTTGTTTTCACCACCGTCGCCGCGATCGCCCTTGTGTCGTGCCGGATGATATATCCCGAACCCAGCACTGTTAAACCCCACAGCATAAATTCGAAATCCTATATGCCTACCTTTACGTCTGTCGGCGGCTTCCTGAGGTACGTGTGCTCACCAGGAGTTCCTTGTGAGGTGGGAGCTGGTGTACAGGGTAATGGGTTCACGGATTAGGGCGATTAGGGTTTTGGGATTTGGGTTCAGGGATAAAGGTTAGGGCGGTTAGGGATTACTGATCCATTTACAGTTCATTGTTTTAGTTTTGGGGATTGGACGGAATGGGTTTTGGCCTCTTGTTAATAGCTCTGGGTGTGCACGTTAACAGGCAAACTCCCGCACAAGATCTGGACCCCACCGTTACAGTCCAAGCCAGTCGTTAAGCTGTAAACGGAACAGGCCCATATTGAACCTTCCTAAACCACCTCCCCAAACCTACCTCAAAGCCCTACAATCGCCAGGTCACGGTCAGAGGGACCGGCCTATCTATCCGTGATAAGGTGCGAACCGGGTTATGATTCAGGGATGAGTGTCAGTAGGGCGATTTCATCATTTACTCTTGAGGAGTGTTGCTTGTGATGCTGAAGGTTGGCTGTTCATCCTTTTTGTCCGCTTATCCGGCTTTTTCAGAAAAGGGTTTGCAAAATCCTAAATCCCACAACCGTGAAATCCTAAACTCCGACAAGGGCCGTTGGAAAGCTGGCGCTGTGCAAAGAACGGCCGGGGGTTTGGGGGTCCTAAACCTTGTTGTTTGCCAACTTTGCAGGCTGTGGAAGAGGGCGAACCTGTGTAAGATGCATTCAAGTTGCAGTTCAAGTTGTAGACTCCTGGTCAACATTGGCAGTCTTGCTCTCCGGCAGTTTCAATCTGAAAGGCTTCGTATTTTGCGTCATGCATTACACCTTTGGAATTTTACCCGTGGTTCTTAGGGGCAGCAAGGGTGCAGATGTGACTGAAAAATGCGGAGTTGCTGAGAGTCTACTATAGAAGCCTAAATTCACAACATTATAACAAGGTTCCTGGTTAGGTTCTAGAATATACTCCTCAACCCTGTTCTAATTACCAAGGCTCTAATTACCAAGGCCCTTTACATTATGCCGGCGAAGGATCGATCCTGGCAGAGTCGTCAGACAGAGCTTGGCCAGCCTTGCCGAGGGCTGCATTGCCTATTAGATGTTCAGTATCCAGAGTCTAGACACTCCTGATAATTGAATAAACCCGTATTATTAGATATTTAGGAATCAGTTTATTCACATTCTGCATGAAGCCCATGTCCTCAGCCCCAAAATACAAGACCCCTTGTGCTGGATCCTAACCTTCCTCCGTACGGCCTTCCCCAAAATAAACCTGCAACAGCCCCAGCCTTATCCTCATATAGATCTCTAAGTCATAGAAGCCCCATTCCCACCTGACAGCTTCTATTCCTACAGAATCCTCATGCACCCGAACCCATAAACCCTAAACCCATAAAGGAACCTTTAAACCCTAAACCTTAAAGGAACCTTTAAACCCTAAACCCTAAACCCTTAGAGGAACCCTTAAACCTTAAACCCTTACAGGAACCCTAAATCCTGAACATAGGAACCTCGAAGAAGTGAGTGTTGGTGCCAGGTTCGCCTTGTGGGTCCAGAGGCTAGGGCCCTGATTCGCTTGCAGTCATCTTCACGGGTGGTTGTCAAAATTAGGGCCCCCCTTTTGGGGTCCAACATATAACACGGCACCTAATATTTAGGGTACCCAAAAAGGTACCATAATTTTTCACAACTACCTTCATGGCGCAATAGGGTCGGATGGCGACAATGATGTTGATGCTGGTGATGAGGAGGATGAAGATCATGATGAAGATGGTGAGTGTGATGATGGCGATCATGGTGATGATGACGATGGTGATGCTGATGGTGGTGGTGGTGATGATGATGTTGTTGTTGAATGTCGTAGATGTAGTAAATCTCGTCGTGGTGGTGTTCTCGGTTTTGGTGCTTGTCGTGGCAGTGGCAGTGGCAGTGATGGTGGGGGCGGTGGTGATTGTGGTTGTGGAGGTGGCGGTGGCGGTGGCGGCGGCGGTCGTTGTCGTTGTCGTTGTCGTCGTTTCATGTTTTTCCAAGATCCCACAACCCTCAGCGAAAGATGAGACACAACAGCACAAACTAAAGTCGCCAGCAAACAAGCCGAGAGCTCAGGACAGCTGCTCACTTCAGAGTCCCTTGGTGACTGCGACGGCCGAGGACTGTCTTTGCCAAACCCCTAGCGACCGGTGGGCGGGACCAAAAAAAATTCAAGATTTCGGGTAAGGGTTAGTTTATCTTACCTTTGGTTAGTAGGGAATGGAGGAATGGGGTAGAATTATAACTACTATTACTACCATTCTTCCATTCCCTACTAACCAAAGGTAGTTTATTTGTCAACTTTCCGCGACCTGGTTTGTTGCTGAGCACAGACTGGGCTTGATTTATAGACCCTACGAAAACGGCAGGTTCTAGTAGGTTAAGGTAAATTTCCGAAGCCCCAGAATGGTCGCGCCTCAAACCTACCCCCAAGTACTGTGCCCTTGCTTGCTTGCTTGCTTGCTGTCATAAACCCAACACCCTAAACCTTGTCTTGGGGACTTGCTGCCAGGACTTCATCCAAGCTGTGGAGGCGAATGACACCTTCGCCAGGTGCGCCGTAAACCTCAACCCCAAACCCCAAACTCTAAGCCGCGAGCCTTAAGCCGTGTTGAGGGTTTGGGCGGCCAGGGCTCAGGTGTTGGTGGGGCGGAGTCTATTCTGCGAGCAGATGCCGGGATCAAAATGGGACAGCCCGTGCACTTGTTTAGATTGCTGCCACACCCTAAGGCCCCGAAGTTCTTGAGGTCCCATCGAGCCATTCCTGGTGTCCTAACGAATAGAATGCAATACAGTCTATGCCAAGTCATCACAACTACTTCCGCGTTTCGTTCTTGTGATTACTCTTCTAAACCTCCTTATCTTTAGCATGCAGTTTGTGCTATCCTTGACACTTACGCAAACGCCCAAGAGCTCTCATTTTCAGTCGGGTGCTTTCAAAGCTCATGTGGTTGTTTGACAATCTGGCCCAGCAAAGACAAAGTATGAAACACTATGAGACTATGCGCTGCAACTTGGGAAACACGGCCCCAAACCCTAAACCTTGAACTTCATGTGGGCTTGTGAGTGACGCCTTGTGCAGACCCAAAAAGGAACCCTTAAAGACAACAAAAACCCTGGAACTTCCAGACCCCGCATCCGGCTCAGGTTCTCCCTGGGCAGCATACAGTTCGACCCGCCAGACGCTCTTTCGCTGCGCCTTTGCTACTGTGCCGACTTCAACGCGGATGCGCAGGCTCGCAGCACAGGTGCCGAAAGTCCTCCTCCCAAGAGCTCTCATAAACCCTGAGCCCCATAAACTTGAAGCCAAGACCTTCTGCCTTCAACCCGAAACTTAAACTTTAGGCCCCATATAACCCTGGAAGAAGACGTGAGCTTAGGGTGTACAAATCAAAGGGGAGAGATCTCCGATGTTCTGATTGTATACTTCAGGGGAATAGCCTTGTACCCGGAGTCTTGACGCACTCGCGGTCCTCAAGACGGGCTTTGCGCTGGGCTTTGCGCTCGGGGTCGTAAGTTCACAGGCTTTGCTTGGGGTGGTTAGCCCCAAACCCTAAATCCTAAGCTCTTACATAGGTCGAAAGGACATCCTCCATGAACCCAATGCTGCTACTGGATTTATGATAGGGTTAAAGATTGGAGCTAGGGGTTGGTTTAGGATTGTGCTTAAGGGGAAGCCGTCCAAGCTGCGCCTAATTACATGAGCAGTACGCGAATCAGAAGTCCAGTTTGTCAAGATTTAGGCATATAAATCTGGACAAGTGGCTCTATAACGTGCAAACAGCGGTCGTGGAACGTTACGCGCGGTAATTCGTGACGGGCGGCACTGTTAATGCAGATGGTCGCTGCGTAGCTGTTATCTAGGTGCCCAGCACCCTAAACCCTAAACCATGGGGTTCAGGGTCTTGAGCCTTTGTGCTGCATGTCTACAGTGTCCAAGGGTCAGGGTTGAAGCTTCAATTGTGGCGTTGAGTCTAGGGCTTGCGGAGTCTAAGGTTTAAGGCGAGGGTTGAACTTGCTTTTGAGCTGGGGATTGAGTGTTAGGCTTCGGGCATTCCTTGCCAGAACGACTCCTGCTCGAGCCCGGACGACTTCACGCATGCCGCTGGTGTCGTCAATGTTGCGAACTGCTGCTGCCTTACGCATCCCTAGCAGTAGTATAGGGTAGGTGACCTTTAACCTGTTTGGCGGTACTATCATCCCCATATCATCCCACAGGTTAATTAACCTTTGAATCCCCTACTTGTAGGATACTGGGCAACTATGTGTGTTTTTGTGTGTTTTCTTTTGATCCAGCAGCTCAGGAGTTAACGATCCGTTAGGCCTGCTTGCTTCGGTTTCGCATGCAAAGGAGTGAACACATGTCGTGGTCCGCATGCCCGAAGCTTTAAACCCATGATCTAAATTCGATATCTATTTGCTGTAACTTAGCAACCTTTAGTTTAAGCTATACAAGAAAGCTTCAAGCCTACGCGCAGATCCGAAGCTGTCAAGCCTTCAGCCTCTGTGAAGCTAGGTCCCGAGGTTTTCGAGCCTTTAATCTAAACCCTCAAGACCCCTAAGGGTCCGAGTACCGAATTATCATATACTCTCAAAAATAGTAACCTACATGACTACTATCCCAAAGCCGAGTACCTAATTATTGGGTCCTTTGGACCCTTAGGGGACGGATCAGGTCCGGCACCGCCTTCGGCGGACGTCTTCACTCCGCCAGTTGAGGTGCCTTTGTCTGTGCATCCCTCGAAGATGTGCGGCTTAAGGAACAGGGTTCAGGGGATTGGGCCACAGTTTATGGCCTCAGACGGCTTGGCAGCTTGCGACCATACATCCTTTACCCTCCATCCATGCAGCGAAGGGTCAAGGTAGGATAGCCACAACCCATACATACATACATATTGAATGTGTCATCTCTTTTCTCGTCTGTCTCTCTCTCTCTCTCTCCGTTTTCTCCCTTTCGGCACAATTTACACGTGTATACCCCTGTTTGTTCATACCTATGTATAAACAGGCACACACGAACCCGACCTGGCCGAGGATGTTTACGGTGAGCCTGGCAACCCCCTGGTGCGACTTTACCTTCTTCCGGCATGGGTCTCGGTGCAACTCACTTTTGGGGGTTATAAGGTTTCAGGGTTTGTAGGGTTTAGATTTTAGGGATCAGGGGTTCGAATTTTACGGTTTAGGCTGCGCGGCTTTGGGCTTAAACGAGTCGATGAGAAAATTTCCTGGGATTTGTTCACAAAGGCTGCAGTTGCGATCTATGTGGGTGTATGTTGAGGGAATCAGCCCTATAGACCTCAAACGCCCTATAAACCCTAAGCCATAAACCCTCAACCCCTAACTTCCCCGTAAACTCTACCTATAGTCTCCATTGTAGTTCCTTTTTTTGGTTTAACCAAATATATAAGTAGGATCCTATAAGGTAACCCCAAAAAGGAACTACAATGGAGACTATAGGTAAACCGCACAGGAAAAACCTTTAACTTCGCATCGGAAATCGGAAACCTTTATGTCGGGGGCTCAACACCGACTCGGTAGCCCTGCGCTGCCCGCGAAGGGGTGGACCTGCCTCGACGTGGAGTCCAGGACGTGCTGCTGTGAGTCATAAGCCCCCAGAGCCCTCAAGAGGGTTTGGGTGTTGTCAGTGGTAATATTGGTTTGTGTTCACAGTACAGGCTGAAGTGTAAGGTTGCGAGGAATGGCAGGTCAAGGTTTTGGGGCTCAGTTTGAGTTTTAGAGATTGACGCCATATACCTTCCAATATTCCTAAATTGAGGAATATACCTCAATTTATAGTTGGACCCCTAGCATGATTTAAGGTCTATTCTTCATTGAGCGATATCGGAAGGACTGGGACCCAGAGTCCAACACCTCTTGAATTCAGCTCCATCATCCCAAGGGGTTTCTGGGGCATGGTGTAGGGTTGATGGACTTGGGTTTAGGGTTTAGGGTAGGGTTCGGGGTGAAGGCTTTGACTCGCAGGCTTCTCGGCTTAGGGTCTGCATCCTTGGGGACCAAATGACCCTTATAAGTAGGGGCCCCATACCCTTATACTAGGAATTCCTATATGGTAGATGAACCCTAAACCATTTTGGGGTTCATTTCGTCCTTAAGGCTGTCCTAAGCAGAGTGAAGTTTAAGCCGTAAGCTCCCAGTCGAGACTTCTTAGGGTCTGCATGGGGCCTGACTAAGTAAGGACCTAGGGTACAGGGTAGGGTCTTCCTGTCAATGATGCTCCCGGAGAAGGTCCTTTGCAGCCACACCCTAGGTAGAAGGCTGAAGCGCTTAATATAGGGGCCCTAATAATTAGAATAGGTTTTTGCGGGTTCCTTATTATAATTATGGTAGAACTGACCACAAAACCCTATTCTAATTATTATGTATAAACCCCACAGGCCCAAAACCTTCAAGCCCGAAACCTGTAATCGCCAACCCCGACGGCGAGAAGACCAAACTGAATCCGCGAACAACCCATGCCTCAACCTTACGACCCGAAACCAAGAAGCTATGGTATACAGGTTTAGGGTAGTCGCCAACGTATGCCCTAAACTCAAAGCTCTAACTAAGCCCTAAACCCTAGAATGGTAACTCTGTCGTGCAGAGGACGTCAGAAGATTTGGATCGCCTCCAGGTGCTTGCATTGAAGTTGTCGATGGGTTCCGGGCTGCTGGTGGGGTTTGGGGTTCGGAGCTTTGGAGGTTTGGATGTAGTCTACGGGGTTTTGAAGGGCTGGCTTCCGAAAATTCTAAAGGCTGGGGGGCCTAGTTATCCTACAATAGGCAAGCGCGAACATAAAGCCATGCTCAACGAAGGCTGGAAGGCCCAAACTTCGACGCGATCTCGCAATGCTGTTATGTTTGTTTGCCCGAAGGCTGTAAGTTCGTGGGTATCGGCCTCAAAACCCCAAAACTCCAAACCCTCGCATTCCTACCCTCTTGCTGCCTAAGCTAACCCCCTATACCCCATACGGCACCCTGTCAGAGTAGTGTTCAAGTTTTACCTTCCCGGTCCGACCCCCTTACAACGAAGGAGTATTCCTTAAATTACCTATATACGGGGCGTTTGTTCTGATTGAAGGATTGTTGCCTGAGGCTTACTTCGGGGGTTTTGAAGTCTCTGATGAACCATCAATCCCTAAAGCCTAAAACCCTAAAGCCCTCAACACCTAAACCCTTAAACCCAAAACCCCTACACTCCAACCCTAAGCCCTGAAGCTCCTAAAAACCCTCAACCCCTAAGCCCTGTTTGATTTCTGCTCCACAAGGAGCAGCTTCCTCTTGGTCCAGGATACGGTGCGGCACCCTAACGACGAACGAGTGCAGGGATTCAAGTCTCGACTGGGAGCTTACGGCTTAAACTTCACTCTGCTTAGGACCAGCCTTGTCCTTTTTGATGGTTCCCCCAAAAGAATTTACAGACCGGTTAGTGGACCTTCTTTAATTAAATACTTCCTACTAAGGGATATAGGTATAGGGCCCTGTCTATTTTTTCTAAAAGGACAAGGGTGCTTAGGACAGTTGTTTAAGATTCATTGGATTATGCTTATATGATATAGTGAGTGATTATACAAGCTTTCTATGGTGTAGGAGTCCCCTAAACCCTAAACCCCTAAACCCTAAACCCTGGAGGAGCAGAGGATATATCGACATGTACCGAGGGCTCAGAGGTTGAATCAGGATTGAGATTCAGGGCAATGTGGGGCTCCGAGTTCTAAAAAACCAAAACCTACCTTAACCTACCAAACCCTACTTTTTTGTAGGTTCTTATTATAAACCCTAATATGGAATTTATAGGGACCCTACTTTTTTGTAGGTTTTGGTAGGTTAAGGTAGCATGAACATCCCGCAAAAGTGACTTGCAAGACGACACCCAAATCCACAAACCCTAAGCCCTCATCTTGAAACACGCAGCGTGGAGTTTCAGGAGTCCACACTATGCAGTAGGATGCTTACCGTGGAGATCCCCAGCCCAAAGCAATGTGCTTCTCAGGGAGGCGAATATTCGTGATAAGCAGGAGCCTTACTAAAGGACACGTAGGATACTTGCTTTCAGCCCCGCTCAGGTACTTATAAAAAGTTTACTTACCAAGTGAAGTATTCTGTGCCCTGAAGCCCGCGTTTCGTCCCCTCGGTTTGCATTGCTCCTCCTTACCTGCGTGGAAAAGTGTGTGTGTGTGTGTGTGTGCCTGAGACTTGCATTAAGCCTCCAGGTATCGAGCGCAAGCTCTTCACCCCAAGACTGAGGTTTGAATTCGGATCTGTGTCTCATTTACCGAGAGTCCAATATTCCTTATGAGGATTTCGTCCTTAGAGTTCGTTCGGACATCCAGGCATATACTTGGGTGTCTCTGGGTCCCATTCCACTGCGCTGGAGGCATCGAGGACAAGGGCGGTGCGACGTACACGCAGGACATGGCAGGGAACTCGGATCCACCACCCTACCCTGAGGCTCCATGTGCCGATGTTAGACATAGTATGTACTGAGGCCTGAAAATACATGCAATATATATATATATATTTTATAGGAACTCCTTTAATTGACCAAGCATATACCATATATGTACATACAGCCTGAGGGCTAGCCCTCATCCAAGGACCCGCTAAAAAGATACACCTTTATGTTTTAGACCCGCCCTCTCTACTTGCATATAGCAGAGACCATGGTTTCGCCAAGGTTTTATGAGCTGCTATGAGACTTTATAGGACGGTGGAGAAAGGCTCACTCTACTGCTTCACGGTCCAAATAATAAGCAATTAGATTCTTAGGTTTATAGGGGACGTTGTCCAAACGCTGCAACGGTCACTGCTCAGGGTTGGGGGTGTATGTGTGTGTATAAGGGTTTAGGGTTTAGGGTTTAGGTATATATATATATATATATGTATACGTATGGCGACGCTTCACCTGAACAACTAGCTACTCCACTGTTGTCTAGAGCTTGCTGGCAGTCGATGTATCAGGACGTTTGCACTAGGGCCTCTATTGATGAACTTATTCGCAAGCAATATCGGCTAAGGCTATTCTCGAAGTTTCCCAAAGAGCAGGTCATATCCTCGCGCTACCGGCAGTGCGAGCCAGGGATCAGTGCCAAAACGGGAAGGCGCTCCAGGGACGGAATTCGTCACGGAGAGGAGCCTTCTGGTAAAAGCAGGTTAGGGTTCAGGGTCAAGTTGAGGGCGTTCAGGGTACTATATAGGGGAGGGATCAGTGATTGGGGTCAGGGGTTCGTGACTAAGTTAAGGTTTAGGGATTGGGTTCAGGGTCTAGTAAGGCCTGCCCTTGCGATTCGGAACCGTAATGGAGGTTTATGGCCAAACTCCGCATAGCGCATGGGAGAACTGCCCTGAACCCTACCTGAATTGTGGGCTCCTCATTATGATGTCATGAGCCGTGAAAAGGTCGTGAGATCCTCGTCAGAAGTGGCCCCTAGGATCGCCTCACGAAAAACATCCTGACTTCGATTAAGGGGTTTGGGTTTAGGGGCCGATCCATTTCGCTTGCAAGCCACTGAGAACCTGACGTGGGGGGGGGGGGGGGNCTGCTGCTCTGACAATGGAGACGCCAGGGTTCTTAACGTTAGAGGTCCTCAAATAAAGGATCCTACTCTTTGCGGTTTTCGTTTGGGTGCCCTACATCTCTGCAACGTCTTAAGCTTGCCTGGAGCTCTGGGTGATCCCCATCACCCTCCCTCTGGAAGCCTGCCACCAACTGTTCAAGACACCTTGCAAAACTTCTATGAAACCATGAAAGAACGCTTAGCCTTTTGAAACCCTCAAACTGAGGAAACACTTTATTAATCTCAGTTTTAATCTCAGAGAAGCCTGAACTAACCCAAGCACAATCCAGAGAAAGCCTGTGAAGAACCTCTAGAAGCTGTCTTCTAAAACCCAAGCAATCCTAAGCCAAGCCCTACCTCTGAAAAACCGTTTTGTGAGGATGAATATAAGCAAACATATATATATATATATATATAAAGGAACCCTAAAGATACTTCAGGGTGTAGTACTTAAAGGCTCATGGGACTTCGTAAGCAAGGTTATAAGTAGGTTATAATTAGGATAACCCCACTTAGGGGACTTATAACCCCAATTGTAACCTACTTACTTACTAAGTCCCATGATCCTATAAGTAGGCTTCAGGTAAACCTAAGCCCTTAAAGAACCCTTTAAAAATAAACAAACAAAGAACCCGTGGAAGCTCTCAGGCTGGAGAACCTGAACTTCTCCAGGGTGGACCTAGCCGTCCTAGGCTCTGGGGCTGTGCTGTCCACGTTTGGGCCGCCAGGATTTTAGGGAGTTTCCGAAAATAGGGGACCCTAATATAGTACCCTAAATAGTAGGATCCTCATTATAAGGACCCCAAAATAAGGTGACCCCAATTTTCTGAAACTCCCAGTTAGGGTTTAGGGTTCGGAGTTTCGAGTCTGGAGGGAAGGGTTTGGGTGCAGAGTTTCGAGGTATGGGGTTTGAGTTTGGGGTCGAAGGTTTTGAGTGTAGGGTTCATTTTTTGTGCGTGTTAGGGCTGCGGCTGTGGTTTATAGGGTGCAAAGAAAATCTGAACCTTGAAGCCCTTTTGCAGGCGGACAGCCATCTGCTACATCGGCCGGCTTGCCGATAGAAGCTGGCTTCTATGTGTGCGATGGCCCAGTGCACCGTCTTAGCAACCACCTTTCGGATATGCAATGTGGTTCTCTCTCTCTCTCTCCCTCCCTTCTCTGTTTCCCTTTTTGTTTATGATCTCGCTTATCCCTCGCCTGTTGGCTCCTGCTCTCTGGCTCTCTGTCTCCCGGTTTCTCTTTCTCTCTCTCTCTCTCTCTCTTTGTCTCTCTCTCTGTCTCTCCCTGCCTTTCTTTGTTTGTAAGTGCAAAGATAGAATTCAGGTTGCCGGACACGGCTGACAAGATCCCGAGCATGTCTTTGGTAAAATATGCGCAGAAGGATCGCGAGCTGCAGAAAGATATGTCTAAGCCCTATAGAACCATGTAAGGCGTTTCAATATTCCATCGGTGCCGCATCAGCATCTGAGATCTCTGGGTTAACCCGAACCCACCAGACTGTAGTGTCGGTTCAAACATCGTTTGTCATGTTTCGAAACCCTTGCCAACTGTTGAGGTCTTTGTGCTTTATCATTTGATTGGCTAAAACCATTATTTGGCAGCATGCTCCGAGCTCTGTGGCAGTTCCCTTCGAGGCTACGGCACCTCATGAACATACACCCGAAATACTAATTATGACTGACACTGGCTACACCCCCCCCCCCCCGCAACCCAAGGGTTTGGGATAGGGACTGTAGAAACCCCGAAAACCATGGAGGCAAGGGGTTTCGAGCGGGGGGGACAGGCACNCCCCCCCCCCCCCACGCAACCCAAGAGTTTGAGATAGGGACTGTAGAAGCCTCGAAAACCATGGAGGCAAGGGGTTTCGAGCGTGGAGGACAGCTCCGGCAACGAGTCGGGCTCTAAGGTTTTGGCGGGCGGTGCGTTTGTGAGTTAACGAGCTTATGGTACCTGCGAAGTGTGGGATTTTAACTGTAGTGTTAGAGATCACGCGGAGTACGTGGGGAAGTGTTTGTGGCTTCTTCCGTGTCTGGCTGTTGTTTGGGCCATGGGGGTTTGCAAAGGCTTCTGCTCTTGTTCTTGCTGTAGAAAGTGTGCATCCCTCTGTTGGGGCCGTGGGAGTGTAGTCATGCTTTCAAACCATTCCCCGACGTCAGTATTTGTGTCACCATATCATTAAACCTCAAACCTATAATCCTAGACCCTACAAGTATCGGGCGAGACCCTAAACCCTAAAATTCAACCTAGGTTTATAAACCCCACCATTAGTGCTTGTCCAGTACTACCCGGTTACAGCATTGCGCCAGCATCACCACTACAGCGATTCGCTAGATGCTAGGGTTTAGGGACGTTTAGGGTTTAGAGCTAGGGTTTAGGTTGTTAAGTACTCAGTATTGTGTTGCCCATAAGTTTGGCTCTGATGGGTATTCCGATGAGTAGAGATCGTGCCGGTACAGACATAGCATTCGCAGGAGAATTCGTGCCTAGATTTCTTTTCCGTGGTTCCTGCCCAGAACCCCAAGCCCTAAACTCCAAAGCCCTCAAGCGCCCTTGGGCGCTGACTTCAGACTGGCAGAAAAGACCCGAATTTAGAGAACCACTTGTCCAAGGAATCAGTGCGCGACCTGGCAGGCGCAAGTCAGTAGCTGTCGCAGCCCCTAAACCCTGAGTCCCGAAGCCCCTAAACCCCTAGGGATCTAAGGACTCATATATTATGGTTTTTGGGCCCAAAGACCATACTATGTAAAGGCTTTTGGGCTATTTTGATGCCCAGAAAACCAAAAGCAAGCAAACAAAACCAAAAGACACAGACATACAAGCCCAGAGGCTGAAGCTAAACCCGCAATCGCACTTTGCAACTCATATTCGGCCGTACCTACAATCCCTAAACACCTGATCCTTACACCGTCTACACCCTTCGTCCTGAGGTCTCTTGAGCATGAGCTTGTCTGTAACTAACAGCCTCGAACATTATTCAGATTGGATCTATATGATGTTTTCTTGTTATGTTTGTCACTGAAATGAGGCTTGGAGGTGTACCCTAAATGTCCATGTGCGAGATTTGTAGGGATTCCGCAGCTTTGAACTGGCCATGAAAGAGTTCGGGGTTCCTTGGAGGTTCATGGGATAAACCAAGTAGTTAAGGCTATAAGTAAATTCACAGGACTTGAACATAATGGTAAGCTTACAATACAGTAGTTACCTTACATATGACCTAATAATCATTAAGTCCCATGATCCCTTCAGTACGTGAAGATCAGAGAGAGGAATACGGGATTACGGTTGATGGGTGACATCCAATATTATCCATGATAGGGGAAGATAGGCCCCAGTGCAGAAGGCATGCAGGATACGCTTACCTGTAGTAGGCTTAGGGTTAAGCTGTAAGCTGCATGCCCTGACAGGTACAGGTACTGGCCTATGCATGCGGATGGGATGCCACACTAGTGCTGGGCGCCCACTGCTACTGTTTGTGCTAGTGTAAAGGGTTCCGTCTGCAGGATTTTAGTCCCATGCTGAAGATCTTAATGTGGCTAATCTCACCAAGCTGCTTTTGAAGCTAGTTGAGGTGCCGAATTCGTACATTGTCGCTTCTGGCTGCAATCCTCAAGATTATAGCCTTGACTTGGGTTGTACTGAGGATTGCGGGAACCCTAAACCCTAAACCCTAAACCGCAACCTGGTTCTATGAGCCTTTTCTCTGGGTCCCAAGCCTTAGGCCCTCATCGAGCTCACATGCCATTGCCCCATATGGTTGGTTGTCAAAATTAGGGTCCCTTTTTGGGTCCCTATTATAATACGGCATCTATTATTTAGGGTACCCCAAACAACAGGGGCCATAATTTTGACAACCACCCATATGTAACGCTTGTAAAGCTTGTCTAGGCTTTCGTTCAAATCGTCTTCCATGTCTTCAACCATAAAGTGCTGACCCTGTAGTCCTCCGAAGCCCTGGTAGCAAACTTATCCTGACATGTCGAACCTCGGAGTTTTAGCAACATCTGGACACAGAGCAGGCTTTCCGGTACTGCCGAATGAGAGTCTGGGGCCTCCTGGCCTTAAACCTCAACCCTTAACCCCCAAAACCCGAAGGAGAAAGGGGGCTACTGCACTTTTAAAAAAAAAACAGCCCTAAGTCTCAAGAGTCCTCGGCTCCAAACTGGACTTAATTAGGGTTTAGGGTTGAGGGTTTAGGGTTCTCTGAACACCAAACAAGAGCAGGAACAGCAACAACAACGACAACAGCAGCAACTAGTTCCGAGGTTCGGTGCCCTCCTTCACATCTCCATTCTTATCGTGATGCTCTGGTCCTGCTTGAGCAACCAGCAACTGCCTCAGCCCGCTTCACGGGGCTTTTGGGTTTCTAGGAGTCAGGATTCGGGTTAGGGATTTGGGTTGAGGGTTAGAGTTTTGGTAGGGCGACGGTTTTGCGGATCTGGGGAGTTTGGATGTGCGCTTTGGCGGACGCTTTGGTGACTGCTTTGAACGGGGCGGAGGGGGTTGATTGGGCTGCAGGAATGTCGCGGGCGCGCTTCGGTGATGGTGGGGTTCAGGGCCCAGCCTGCGCCTGAATATTCAACCATACGCTGATCTGATATTCTCCCGAGTATAACTATGCGATAGCATCACTGAAAACCGTGTCCTATGGTGACCTTCTAGAGACGACTTATCTGATAGTATTTGAAAATGCACTGCTACGTCAAAAGTCACTCGGAGCTACACAGGAAGGAAGGTCCCTTATGTTGTAGTTTTGCTGGAGTATCCTCCGCAAAGCTAACATGGACTTCCCAAGTAGCACACTTTGCATGTACCCGGTTAGGTTGCATGCCAGCTTGGCAGAGTAACTCCAGCAGGACAGGCCAATGCCGAAAACTTTAAGCCTTAAGCCCCGCAATCCAAGCCCGTGAGCCCTGAACCACTTAACCCTAAAGCTCCAAACCCTAAATTCCTCTAACCACGTAACACGCTACATCCCAAGCCCTAGAATCCTTAATCAGGCCCTATAAATCTCTAAATACCGAAGCCCTATCACCCTAAACCCCCACGCAGAGAAACAAACAACACCCTAGACCCCAAGCCCGAACATCCTAAATGCACGGAGGCTCTTCTACTGCAGCGCCTTTTGCAAG
This sequence comes from Symbiodinium sp. clade A Y106, assembly GCA_003297005.1. Taxonomy (NCBI): domain Eukaryota; class Dinophyceae; order Suessiales; family Symbiodiniaceae; genus Symbiodinium; species Symbiodinium sp. clade A. The sequence goes on along the minus strand of BGNK01000999.1, from coordinate 124,670 downwards.
TGGGTCAAACAGGCCACTCTCGAAACGATTTCCGTCTTCTCGCGATGAGGATCAAAAGGAGTTCCTTTGTGGGTTTAGGGTGTAGGATTTAACCTTTCCTGCGTATCTGTCAATCCATAACATGCCTGTCGATCCGTCGACCTACCTTGGTTTCTATCTGCGAACCGTTCTATATATATATATATACCTAGACCCCCGAGACACGTCTAAAAAGTCGGTTGGTATCTCAAACACGGGGTCTAATGTACAGAACCGGGGTTTGCAAAATTCGGCTTCGCTCTGATGCTTGTGATGCTGAGCCCCAATCCTTAAGATCTGACGAAATCTCTTCGAATGCTATTTTTCCTGTCGCCGGCATCGCGAGATACCCATCCTCCACCCATTGCGAGTGCGCCGCCTGTAAATATCTTTGCAGCACTCTCTTGATCGCTTGCCGTGGCGATACTCGGCGACTTAAGCGACTCTGGCGCCCCACGAAGTCTTCGGACATCTGTGTAGCAAAGGCCAAAGGATTGATCGCTGGTAAATCTGCAAGGGCCCGGTGCCACAGAGACACTGCTATATGCTGCAATGGATGAAGCTTCGGTTGCAGTACAAACAAAGTCCGGCTTGTTTGAAAGGAAAGCTTTGCACATTCCTCGTATCTCCGTAAAAACCTGAACAGAAGCTCAGCAGCTCGGCGGGCGACCGGGGGAGGCAACCAAAGATCGGATTCAAACAGCAGTCTGAAAAACTCGTTGATCGCCTGGGCCGCCTGGATCGCGAGTTGAAAAAGCGGCTCGTCACTCAAATCTTTGCAATCTTCGAAAAAAAGCACCATGTTCGTCGTGATACCGCCCTTAAACCACGTCCCAGTTGGAAACTCGGTAGTTGAACTCCACTGTATGTTGTCCTTGTGGATGCGGCTGATAATCGGCGAGTGGCTCGTTCGTTTGCACCAGTCTTTGTACTGAATTGTCACCTGCTCGAATCGCTCGTCCACATTGCCATCATGCAAGTCGCTCAAGAGAACAAGTGCACTGCCGGAAAAGTTGCGACCGACACCCAGGTGCCAGCAATGAAAAAGGTCGAAATAGAAAGTTGAGGCGAGCTTGTTGGGAGGATGTGGAATGATTGCTGCTGCCGGCGGTTGCTCAAAAGGTTCGGTGGCATTCAAAGTTACCAGCCAGTCAGGTCGTCTGGTCGAAAACCTTTCAAAAGGCAAGGAATCCGGACCACAATCGCACCAATGACAAATCCCAGAAGCAACCTGATCAACTCGCTTCACGACATTGTTGAATGTCCTTGTGAGGTTGCCCGCCTTGTGTAAAAAAGGCCAATCGCCCACTGTGCCCAAGCAAGCCATCCAATAACGGTCTCCTCGGTCATCCAGCACTCCCTCTGTAAGCATGGTGCGAGCATCCTCGCACGATGCCCTCAACAAGCCCTGGAACACTTCGTCATTCGTCTGGTACGTGTGCTTCGGAAGTACTCCAGCGAGCATCCTCGAACAGTAGCTGTGGCCTTTGAAGTTCAACTTCATTTTTAAATAAGGCTTCTTCACAGACTTCCTGATTGCACTGTTCGTACCCCTGCCCAGCAGCGAGTGGAACGACAATACCATAAAGGCCTGTCGTCGTCGTCCTCGGCCTTCGTCGCCGTGTAGGACAACAGCAGCCGTGCGACTGAGGTCGATCTGGCTGCTCCGTGCCATCGAAAAAACGGGATGATCAGGTTCAAGAGTTTCGTAGGCCTTCCAGAATGCAGTCCATATACATCTTTCTCTTTTGCCATCAGGCTTCAAAAGGCCTGAAAGAATATGCCACGTGTTCGTTTTCAGCAGAAACGAAGCCCAGTCAACGAGGGACAGCCTCTGAATCTCCAAATGTTTTGTATCAGATTCTTCGCCTGTTACCGAAATTGTCCGAAGCGGTATATCAAGAGCTAAACCCAGCTGCATCGATAGCAAAGAATGGGTATCCCTTTCAGAGTTCTTCATCGAGCACTGCGAAAGCCGGAGCAGCCCACCTATATCGCCAGCCTTCTCCTCACCCAGGTCCTTCACGACTGCCCGTGCAGTCTTGATGGCTCTCGTACATGGGGCCTCGGCGAACACAAGGGTTCGGAAAAACATGGTTCGAAAAGCAGGCACTCAAGTGGCATGGCATACTGCAGAAGCTACACAGTCTTACAATGCTAGCTGTTGTTTGCTGCAGAAGCAAATAGCTGCATGCACACGAAATCGTTTTTGCTCCCTCCGATGCACTCGCTGCTTTCGGATTTCACGACAGATTCCTTGTCGGAGGTGGATATTTGAAAGATCTGTACACGACCTATGTCATGAAACGATCGTCTGCATCGGGCAACGAAGCTTGAACCGTGTCGCCGCCGAGTCTGATGTTCCTGCACCCAGGTTGACCTGACGGATTTTATTTCCACATATATGAAACATGGTATTGATTCGTTTCGTGCTTACAACAACATATACAAAAGGGGTCGTCCTCTAGCCAAGATGCTTTTGAACTTCTCGATTAAAGCTGCTTCTAGCATAGCCGGCCCAAACTGCTCATTCGAGCGGTACAGCACGATCATTCCAGCCCATTTGTCGCGAGCACGAGCATAACCGTATAGTTCATTTCCCCATCGCCACGATGGGTTGTGAGTAAAACCTACTTTCCAGATCAGCGGCTCGTGCTTTCGGAAAAGGTTTTCCATCACCCGAATAGCATGTAGCAAAACCTTACCAGCCACGGAACCCGGTGCGGGAAGATCGTATTTGATTCGGTCATCCAAAGTTTGTCCATCTGTGCTACCGATGCTCTTGATGCCGTAGCTAGCTACACTTGCAGTGTCGGAATCAGCAGGGCTTCCGGTGTCTTTCGCAGAGTTCTGCTGCGTGCTTTTGTCCTGATCACTGACAGACCTTCTTGAAGCTGCTGCCCAGGGAAATGGAAGCACATCTTCCTAGGCTGTTTGTTTCACACGAAGCAAAACAACAAGAGCCCTCACGTGTATAAGCAAACACAAGAACCTGAAAGAGCTTGCCATTGCACTTGGGAATCCTTGCGGTGGCTTGTGAACAGATCTAGCAGTTCATCCTCGGGGCTTTCAATCGAAGCAGTGGCGACATCCATTATTGAGGTAACTTATGTACCTTCGGATTTAAAGGCCCTCATCCTTTCTGAGAGAACAAGAGCTTCAAGAGTTGCATATACATGTATATAGGCAGCATGCATCCTCCTATCAAGCCAATGCAAAATCCTGCGGCGACTGCTGCGGATGGTTGCTGGGAGCCCGGCTCCGTCGCCGATATCCTGCGACAGCCCACGGACGAGGTGCCCCGTCGAGGGACCTGGCGTAAGCTGGTAGGCTAAGGCATCTGGCTCGGCTACCTTTGGCACTTTTGTGGTACGATTACAGGATCTTAATTGGGTTTGTAATTTGGGTGGGTAAAACTGTGGCATCTTTCCTATGATGCTAATCTGCTTTGGGCTTCTCTCTATAAAGAAACTAGTAGGCTCAGAGTCTTCTTGAGTTTGGGGTTTGGGAGTTATTGGCTGGTCGTATTAAATTGGTTTAGGGTTTCTACAGGGTTTGTTTATGTATGGTGTTTGGGACCACACTTATGATTCGGTTTGCAGATGAAGTGTTCTCACGAACGAAGCAGCTAGCAGAACTCTGTTTTCTTCAGCGGCCCCCTGCGTATCAGATAAGCTTTGCAGTTAATTTGTGCTGGAGACAGCCACATGTCAACCTGTGGAAACAACCACAGATCCGACCGCCTTGAAAGTCACGAGGTTCTCGGCACAACCAAAGCTATCCGCCTGAAAAGCTGAACCCAAAGCCGTACATACATAGGTCTTACATACAAGCCCAAAACCTCTCAGATCTACTTCTTCGGCTTCGCCGCTTTGGCCTTCTTGGCCGGGCGAGGCTTCTCGGTATCCTCGGGTGACTTCTGGGAAGCCTTCGGAGCAGCCTTGGGCTTTGCCCTGCCTTCCTCAAGCTTCTCGTAGAACTTCTTGGCTGTCCTGTGATCAACACGAGCAATTGGATTAACTTTATGGGATTGACTAACATGGCTCAGTCCTGATCTTCGCCTCGCACGATGCAGCTCGGGAACACCTTAGATAAACTTTAGGGGGCTTCGGTTTGGAACCACAAGAACTGTATAGAGTGCTCCTGCGTGAATGAGTTTTCTGAGTTGAGCACACCGCCGTGGCATCCTTGATGCATTTCTGGGCAACATTGTAAAACCTTAGTGTGTTCAGTGCTGCTAGGGGCACACAACAAGATTTAAGGCATCACCCCGAACATCAGCCTCCAACCTGAAACAACCCAGTCTCAAAGCTTCTCTTTTAAAAGTCGAAAGGCTCATCATCGAGACTCATATCGGACTTGAGCTTGGCCTCTTGGCAGTGGTCGTAGTGGCTCTCGAGGTTTTTGATGTGGTGTTCCAGGCTGGTGACAGTCCTGGGGTTTTGCAACGGATTTGAGCTTGTGTGGTTGGTGCATGCCATATATAGATCCAAAGGGCTTCTCACTGTCTTTGTACTTCGTCTTCATCTCCCGTACTAGCGACCTGAGCTTGCTGATCTGGGCCATAATCGTATCCATCATCTTGACGAGGTTCTCCTTCGCCTTAGAGGGCAGAGGGGTGTAGGGTGGAGGTTTCGGAAGTTGGACACAGCACATCATACCAGGAGTTTGCAACGAGCAGCTTGCGTGAACTTGTGGGTGTTGGGGTCCACAGGGGAAGCCTTCTTGGGCGATGTGCCGGCGGCAATGGCACGGTTTTCGATCTTAGAAAAGTCTCGCAGGCTGCCCACATTTGGCATCTCCGCCGGATCTTTGACCTGATCAAGCTGGCTACATCCACCTTCGAAATGACACCTGCCTTGGAAAGAGGGTTACTGATTATTGAACATTGCATATCTAGTTGCATCCCTCTCCGACTTCGTAGATTCCTCGTAGGAAGTAGAGCTCTTCCTTGTGGCAGATTCCTTGATCTTGACCCAATATTCCAGCTCGTCGTCGTAGGTGTTTCTTCTGGTATGAGCCAGGGAACATTCTGAAAAGCGTGGCTGAAACCTGCAATCTAGATCCCGTCCTGCCTGATGTGGGTCGAGGCCTTGGCCTCGCAGTCGCGAATGGCCCCATTGATCTTGGTCCTGGGATGGCGGATATCGAGATGATATTTATAGGCTTTAAGGTTTAGTAGGATATATAGGGCTTTGGGTTGCAGGGTTTACATAGTTTGGGGTTTCAAGTTTTCTTTAAGTACTGGGCTTGCAGGCAGCGAATCTCAAGTGTATCGATTTTTCAGAGAAAACCGCAGCCCCATAATTCCTATTGGTGTATTAGTTAGATTCAGGTGGGAGTCTCGGACCAACCAAGGTCGTCGGCCATTTCCTGTCTGGAACACCAGGCTTCCTCGACGACGAGGTCCACGGAGTTCTTGCGGGTAATCACAATGTGCAAGCGGGCAATGAACTTGTCCTGGGCGTTTTCAGAACTCAGCTTGAACTGTATAGGGTTTGGGTTTCCCGACAAGATTGAAAAGAGTGCAGCCGAAACACCTTATCAAAGTTCTCTTCCAGCAGAATTCTGGCGGTGTTTCCCTTGTTTCCTTGCTGCCACTCAGTAACCAACCAATTCGGAGCTTGGAGGTCTTTCCGTTTCGACTTTGCCTTGCACATGCGGTCGATTCGGGCCTTTGCTGCCCGTAGGAGCTTCTCCTGGAAGTAGAGAGGTATAGGTATATATAGGTGAGTGAGAGAGAGAGAGAGAGACAGAGAGAGAGAGAGAGAGACAGAGAGAGAGAGAGAGACAGACAGAGAGTGACAGAGAGAGAGAGGTAGAGAGGGAGGGAGAGAGAGCGAGAAAAGAAATCACGAAACATCGCACGTGCTTCTGTTTCTTTGTGTGACAAGCAATGCCAAGCCTGCCGGGTGTATGCTCTCTTCGACTTGCTTGGCTCGGGCTCGTGCTCGTCGACGAACATCTGATCATCATTATCGGTTGGCAAATCACCAGCCATCATCTGTGAAAAGAACTGGAACAGCTCGGCCGGGGAAACCTTGGCTAGCGGCCCGATGGATTTTGAATACGACAAGCAATGAATATGACTCGAAAATCAGGACAAGAAGCCTCCCCCATCTCATCATCATCCGCCGGCACCACCTGCGTGGAAGTTCGGAGATACAAAGCAACTCAGGTCTCAATTGATGCTGAACGAGAAGGGTGCCTGGGCTGCATCAGGATCTTCAGGCACATCAATGCCAGGCAAGGGAATGCTGGTTTCCATACATAGCCCTGCAGCCTTCATAGCCGACAAAGAAGCCTCAGGCACATAGAAGCATCAGTGAAAAAACAAGACCACAATATGAGGCATCGATCTGCACCATGCTGAGAACTCAGGACATTGCTGGCAATGTGGCGTCCTGGTCCTCATTCTGGGCTGCCTCCTGCTGGGGAGCCTCCTTCATCTCCGACGACGGAGGCGATGGTGATGCCTTATGTGCGACAAGATCCCTATATAATGCGTATATAGGTAAACCCCTGCACAAAGCATTCTTGATCGATGTGATGTACTCAGACAAACTTGCTTTGCTGGGGCAGCAACGGATTCAGAATCCAGGCAAAGCTCCAGGTCCTGTGTATTTCAGTATGTAGAAGTCATGCCGAAGCAGCAAAGCATATATAGATAGGCTATATGGAGATTTCGCCGAGGTCCTCGAGTTCTCTCAGCATGTCTTCGACACTTTGTTGCTCCCTTGAATCCAAAGTGGATTCAATGGAACCACAGCTCCAAAGCCTATCCATGGCTCCTCTCAAGTCACCTACAGGAACTACAAGTAAGCTAGCAAAACAAACCTTGGAGAGTGAGCATTCAATGGGTTGTGCACAGACACACACGATGCAACGCCGACGAATGACTGGATTTGCGGCACTTAGGCAAATCGGCTGCTTTCTCAGCCTCGGTGCGATCTGGAATCCTTCTGCTGCCACGAGCAGCACAGCTGCTTGGTCAAACCGGGAATTAGCAGGATCCTTCAAAACTATGAAAAGTCCTTTGCAAATGTTGCAAACCCTGAAAAATTATGTTAGGGAGAGACTACCTCAAAACCGGGTTTTACCCATGACCCGGTCACGCCTAAATCACGGGTCTGCCACGGGTTGGCCACGGGTTGGCCACGGGTTGCCCAAAACCGGGGTTTGGAGTAGGATCGGCTAGAACCGGGTTTTGTATGCTTGGGATCACGGGTTTGGCTCCTAAATCACGGGTTTGCCACGGGTAAATCACGGGTTTGTCACGGGTTGGGGTGCCCCTGTGCCTCTAAACCTCCAAAAACCTGCGTAAAACTACCAAAAATCTGAAAAAACCTAAAAAAAAGCGTAAACCCTAAAAGCATTCCAGAGCCCTGCTACCACAAATTCGAAAACCCAAGACCCAGCAAGACCTGTATAATCAAGCACAAGGACACCGGCTGCTGAGTAATACTTTCCCGGGAATAAAGGATCGAACCCTTCTATTACTGTCTGAAGGGAAGCCGGAATGTTCTAAATTGTCCTTGACCCAGCCACCCCGGAAGCCCGTGACCACCGGAGCAATGTCAGGTCTCTCAGAGGCATTCATTGATCGGCCGAAGACCACAGTGCATGGCCTGTGGCAATCGCAGAAGGTCTGGGTTAGGACTTCATAGGCTTGCCGTCGGGTTTATATTTAGGGCTTATATATATGGGGTTTCATAAGGTTTGGGGCCTTTGGGGGTTTTATTGATTTGGGCTTTCTATAGGGCTTGGGGTGTCTATAGGATTTGTGGATTATGGCGTTCCGGTTTTGTGGTAGGCTCAGATCATATCATCGAAGCAGTCGGTGAGTGGTATTGTTAGGGGCAGCACCGGCAGTCGTTCTAGTAGTACAAGTGGCAATGCCAGCACAACAATCGATCTGTAAATCGTGAGCCCGGACAGCCTGCACCCGAAAGTCGCCGAAGCCCCCCAGTTGAAAGCCTCGAAGCCCTCGATTTGGATATATATATAGTAGTCGTACACCGTACACCCCAAAAACCTATTTAGAATATCTATAATGCACAAACCCTGAAAGGCCTCGTAAGCCCTCCGGCGTGAATTTGAGACCCGAGCAGCCAGCCTGCCAAGCTTGAGGGGTTGTGTTTGGAGACACATATTATCCGAATATCGTCCTCGTAATAGTAGTAGTTGCAGTATGTATATATAGCATTGTAGTAGTAGTAGTAGTGGTCGTCGTAGTAGTAGCAGCAGCAGTAGCTGTAGTTGTGCAGCAGCAGCAGCACTACCAGCAGCAGCAGTAGCAGCAGCAGCAGGAATAGTAGCAGTAGTAGTAGATAGAGTAGTAGTAGTCGTCGCCGTCGTCGAAGTGGTAGTGATGGTAGTAGTAGTAGTAGTACTATATAGAGTACTATATATAGTACTATATATACAGCACAATAATACTGTTGTAGTCGTAGCACTAGCAGCAGCAGCAGCAGCAGCAACAGTAGTAGAAACATCGTCGCATAAACATAGCCCTGTGTATATAGTCGTATGATGATGTTAGTAGTATATAGTACTCGTTGTCGTCGTAGTCGTGGTGGTGATGGCGGTGATGGTGGTGGTGGTGTGTAGTAGTAGGAGCAGTGCAAGTAAGCTATATAGTAGTGCTAAAAAGTAGTTGTATATGGAAACCTATCTAAGGACGACAACAATGATGATCGACGACTGCCACTCTGATGTGTCCTACTATAGTGCCGACCGAGAAGAACTGCATGGCACTACTACATGCATGCTTCTATCTGTTTATTTGCGAATAGGCAGTGTCACTGCTACTGCTACCAGCAATCCTGGTCCCAACCTCATCCCAGCGGATGTAATCGTCATGGTATCCGTCCAGCCCACACCTGCATGGACACTGGTCATGCATACTTCTGTGTCCTTTACATAATAGAATGCACTTTTCATGTTCAGAGAACTGGTCTACTGTGTGTATATATGTTGCACGACAGGGCATGTTATATCACATAAGTTAGATATTGTGTGCATGTGGTAAAGCATAAATATACCTTTACAGTGCGTGGCCAACCCTACAAGTCCGGAAGCATCCTTTCACTCCAACAAACAAGGAAAGCATGTAGCAACAACGACCCGAGCCCTCTTAGAACACCCACTACCTACACACAACTTGGCTTCGGCTTGGGTGGAATGTGTGCACGTGTATTTGTGGGTTCAAGAGAGGGGTGACCAGGGCTCAGTGGCAGGAGTAGGGCGAAATCTTATGCTATGTATTCCCAGGCCTATTCGGGTACATGGGGAAAACCTGAAGTCTCTTAGGCTCAAGTCTTTGCCGATCAATAAATAAAAACAACCCGAGAAACTTCTATATCATCCTACCCGAGAATCAACTCCTATAAGGTTTAGGGTGTTTGCGGCTGGGTGTTATATAGATACTAGCCCCACTAACACCACAAGGGCCTCAATGAAGTTCTTCATTGGGACCCACAGAGCACCGGCATCGGGGATCATGAAGCCGAAATCCTGGGCGTAGGAGTTTTCGGGCTTTAAGGTTCAGGGTTTTATCGGATTATCGGGGATGGCCTGCACTGCTGGCCGGACTGTGTGCAGCTGCTTTGCAAGCCAAGGAAGTTCGGACCCATGCTCGCGAACGGCGGCGTGGACTATGTACTTGCTGGCTTCGATGCTGACAGGATGAATTTGCTTGTTCAAGCATGGGTTGATTCTCAAGGTTTGGTTCCAGCTTGTCAAGAGCCAAGAGCACACTGCTGCCGAAACTGCAAAAGGCTGCACAGCTCCATAAGCTTCGGAACAGCCAGACCCCACAGCCTCAAGCACCGAAGCACCCACACGAATACGAGCCGGGTTGACTAGCAGACGTGTGTCTGTTCTGAGCCAGCCGTGCCTTCCAGAGGATGCTGCGGGAGATGAGTGGCATGAAGGGCTCGGCCTCGGCGAAGCTTGAAGCAGTAGTGCTTGTTATGATTTATGAACCGCCGGCGTGGGCTTCTTGGGGGCTGTGCTACTGACTGGGCTGCAAGGGTATGGCCAAGCATGCAATGTTCAGATCGCACCGAGGCCTTTTCCTTTGCGGCATCGAAGCGGCAGCAGCGGTGCAGAGGACCGGACCCCCATCGGAAGTTTCATACACCGTGAAAATGGAACTTAGGATTTAAGGTGGCTTGCAGTTCCTATAACCCATACATAACATTAGCCGTAGAGGGGGTGTTATGGACCCACAGTCCTTGTGCTGTTCATGACACCAGCAAGCAGAGCTGAGCCACTCACAAAAAGATTGTGCGACTTTCCAGAGCAACAGACAATGTATATGTAGACTGATGTAGACACAACATACAAAATAGGAGCTTCTGGAAAGTACATTGGGTGTACGTACACGGGTATTCGTACACTAAATCGATCGAGTCAGTATTCCTGGAAAGTCCCCGGGATCAACCCCCGGCATCACTGCACCAGGCTTTGCACACGATCACATCGACCTCCCTCGACAAGCCACGTGAACTTGCATCCCGTCGATGCACTAAGCATACAGCAGCTAAGCAGCTACATGCCACCCGGGCAATCTCAAAATAATGTCACAGCTCTACTCTGCGAACTCTTCGAGTGCAGAGTGCACTGCACCTTTGAGGTACTCCTTCATCCGATAAACATCGTAGCTCTCGGTCATGGCCTCATGGGTGTTGGAGATGTAACCATCGGTAACCAAACCCTCGACATAGGATGCGAGCATGGCAGCCCCCTCGGTCACAGCGGCCATCTTGGCTGCCCAACTGGCTTTCAACTTGGGACCCGTCGAAATCTGGCCGATCTCGATGCCACTCTGCTTGTGCTGGATACCAACCGCTGGGCGGGTCCAGTACATTGTCAAGCCAAAGGTCTCGGTGTCAACCACTGCAGCCTTGAGATCCTTCTTGAACTCGGGGCACAACTTTTCCCGGTGGAACTTCTGCACGACCGGCAGGAGCTGCTGCTTGATGTCATCCTCGGTCTCGGCCGAGAAGTACCACCACAAGCCATCTTCCAGGCTGATGACTGAGCCATCCTCGCCAGGAGGTGCCCTCCGCCCCCTCTTCGTAGTCTTCACTTTCTGCGACGTGTCACCCGCCCCGGTCGAGGCCTTCGCTTTGGCCTTCGGTGAGGCCTTCGCCTTCGCCTTCGCTTTCGCTTTGGCCTTCGGTGAGGCCTTCGCCTTCGCTTTCGCTTTCCCTTGGGCCTTCGGTGAGGCCTTCGCCTTCGCTTTCGCTTTCCCTTGGGCCTTCGGTGAGGCCTTCGCCTTCGCCTTCGCTTTCGCTTTGGGCTTCGCCGAGGCCTTCGGCAAAGCCTCTTCCTCCTCCTGCTCGGCCTCATCGCCAAGACTCGGGCGAGACGAGGCTCTCAGCACACTCCGCCTTCGCTTGGACGGCGACAAAGGCGTAGCCGCCTTCACTTTTCGCTTGCGGCCCCGTTTCGGGCCACTCTTGAGAGAGGCCTTCAAGCGGAACTGATCCCTCTTTGTAAGAATCGGCTTGTCTACCTCGGAACAAAAGGAGGAGAAACAATCTAATCTAGTTGGGCCTAGAAGTTAGATAATATTAATGTAGAGGGCGAGACCACTAATAAAATTGTTCCCCAAATCTATTGTTCCCCAAATCATGAATCCCTAACCTCTTCGTTGCTCTCGGTGAAGCCCTCCTCAGCAGGATCATCCATGGGGCTCGCGGCCGTTTCGAGGGACGGCTCGGGACTGGGCTGGCAATCATTCTTCTCGAAGATCGGGGTATCCAAACAGTTCCACGGCTGAGTTTCATCTGATGCATCGGAAGCCGAGTAGTGGCCTAATTGGATTCTGAGAGCAATAATAAAACTCTTAAGTCATTGGCTTCTGTGAATTAGTGCGGGCAAGATTCCCGAGTCTTTGTCATCAGGGCTTGTAGTTGAAGCCATTGGCGGGGAAGTCTTCCTCAGGAATGCAACAATCTATAATCTGTATATACTACATGAATGCACAGGTATATATACCACTCAAAATAATCGTCGTGTGACTACATACAAGCATTACTGACAAGATTCGCTTTTGCAGCTGCCAGCTTCTGCTTCAACAAAGCCACTCTTGCAACGATTGCAGCTCGATCTGCATCAGAAAGCCGACGACCTGAACAATATACCTTAACCTACCAAACCCTACTTTTTTGTCGGTTCTTATTCTAAACCCTAATATGGAATTTATAGGGACCCGACACAAAAGTAGGTTCTGGTGGGTTAAGGGCCGGTTTAGGGTTTAGGGTTTAGGGTTAAGGGTTTAGGGTTTAGGGTTTATCCTTGAACATCCCGAAAACTGCGATTGCAAGCTCTCTCCAGTTGCGTGCCTGGGCCAAGCGATGGAGGAGTCGGCGTGAAGGAGGGCTTGTGCTTGAGCTTCGGAACAGGTGTAGTGGGTGCCTCCACGGGTTTAGGGTTTAGGGTTACCTAAGTTTTGGGGCTGTGTTCCGTGCCGGCCTCTACGACAGCCAAGGCAGTAGCTGAAGGACTCGATTCGGGTGCCAATGCTTTTGTAGCAGTAGCTGAAGGACTCGATTCCGGTGCCAATGCTCTTGTCGGGGCAGTAGCTGAAGGACTCGATTCGGGTGCCTTTGCGGTAGGGGCAGTAGCTGAAGGACTCGAGGATTCCGGTGCCAATGGGGCAGTAGCTGAAGGACTCGAGGATTCCGGTGCCAATGCTCTTGTGGGGGCAGTAGCTGAAGGACTCGAGGATTCCGGTGCCAATGCTGTTGTAAGGGCAGTAGCTGAAGGACTTGAGGATTCCGGCGCCAAGGCTAGTGCGGGGGCAGTAGCTGAAGGATTCGTGGACTCCGGTGCAGAAGAATCCGTCTCCTCCTCACAATCCTCATACCCATCCTCGTCCGCCAACAAAGTTTCCGGGTCCTGGGACTTAAGCTGTATGTGTTGGGGCCTTGGGTTTTGGGGTTCATGTAGGGCTTCAGTTTTCTTCTTGGTTTGGGTTGAGGTTTTGAGATCTTTTCGGGCTTTATATTTTTAAGGTATCAGTCTCAGGCTTTGGGGCTCATATAGGCGCTTGAAGTAGCTTAATGTGCAATCACAGTCCTCCTCGCAAGCTGCTGTTCTCAAGCGAGTCGCATCCACCAACTCCTGAAGCAGGAAGGTTTCATGCTTGTGGGATGTATATTTGTGGGGTGAAACTATATACTCAAAGGGCCTGGAGGGATGGATCCAAAGCCAGCACGAGCTCCTGGAAATCGTGGTCCTGGGCTAGCTAAGGGGCGAGAAGAGCTATATTTATCGGGGGTGTATAAATATATTATTGTGTTTTTTAGGTTTGGGATTTGGGGAATGATGCAAACCTTTTATTGTTTGTCCGAGCTTCCAAACTCACCTCCTGACGGCGAGCCTTCGATTTCACGTGTGAAAGCAGCTTGCGGATGTGAGTGGCATCTCCCGCCACTGCTTCCTGAATTTCTTTGCCTATCCGATTGTTGGCCCGATAGATGCACATCATCTCATGCCTCAAGTCGTTCAAACCAGGCAATTTCCGTTCTGGGTTTCCACTCATGCCCAGGAGGATCGGGGTAAGGAGGCCTCTGTTCAAACTGCATGTCGTGTTATCGCAATTCAAGCCGGTCTTCGGATGCAAAAGGCCCATGCCCCCTCGGAGGCGATTCCTGATATCCGAATCAGAGTCCCATGTTTGATGGATCCCAGAAATGTCGAGCCCCTTCTCGAAAGCTTCACCCCGGAACTCGCCCGCCCGAGCTCGTGCTTTAGCCTTCGCAGCCATTGCACAACCCAAAACTCACTACAGTAGCTCGAGAGCACAAATCTTGGCGAGCACGAAACTGTTCGGAGATCTATACATTGCATGCACCGGCAGGAGCTGCTGCTGCTGAGGTCTCGGCACGATGTAGAAGTCGAGGGAAAAGAGAGCTCCATTGCAGCTTTGGGCGAGACTGAGGTCTTTAAAGTTTTAAGGAGTTGCGGGAAAGCTTTCGGTTGTCTATAAGGGTGTACTCTGAACCCATTATCAAGATCATCCCAAGCCTCAGATAGCAATCGATCTACCCATCTTGTTGCAAAGATCCGAGCAGCTGCCTCGAAAGTCAAGGGTCTGGCCAAGCCCGTTCTACAAACCTTCCCCAACTCCATAAATTCATACCAAATCCACAATCTCAAGCTTGAAATCAGAAGCTCACCCCAAACCCGGGTTTTCAATCTCAGAACCAGGGTTTACCCGCAACACCCCATCAAACCCAGGTTCCAACAACAGAACCGCTTATTTAAGCAGGTTTGGGAGGGCTAGGTATACTTATATACATATGTGTGTATGTCTTTATGAGTTCTTCTCGGGATGGCATGTTGAATGCTGTAACCATACCACTCCAAGATGTCTATAAACACATGGAGCGGTAATATAACATAGTTTTCGTCTCAAGTGCATGTGGCTCCCTGAATCCTCACTGAACCCTATAAACCCTCAAGCCGAAAGCTCTCAAGGATTTCAACGACCCTTAAATCAACGCCACCGATTGCTTACAACCCTGCTTGCTAACTCCAAGGATCCCCCAAGTAGTGTATGAGGTCGGTTCACGAACTTCGGTGTGCAGTGGTGGTTGCTCTAATTTTGCTTCCCCTTCAGAGAACTTGCCATCGGTATCTTGCAGGGGAACCCTGGGAACCCTATCTTCCCAAAAAACATTACAAAAAAGACAACATGTTGGATTTAGGGTCTAGACGTTCGAGTTTATGTGTGTTGTAGGGAGGGGCTGTTTTAGGGTTAGGTTTCAGGGATGCTATCTGATCATTCCCAGCCTCCCGTCTTCGTGTCTGCTGGGGTAGTTTACAGTGTTGGGGGTTGAGGGCTAGGCCGGAGTCAACACGTGGACCTCGCCACGCCCCGTTGTGCGCACTCCTATGCTGTGCTCCACCTTGCACAGGCTGTAACGCCGCCGCTCGCACTTGCGAGGGCCCGTGCTGGCTTGTTGCTTCGGATTCTGGAGCATGNCCCCGCCCCCGGCCCCAACTACTCCTGGTACCTACTCATGTATGTAAGGATGTGGTAATGCCAAAATACCAAATTTAATCCACACCCCGCGCCTTTCAACCTACGCGGAACTTCTTGTTCTAGAAGTCAGTAATGGACCACTGGTGGGCGGAAAGGGCTGCCGACACAAAAACAAAACTTACTCGTACGGGATTTCGGGGAGTCCTGGAACACAGGTGGACCCAATCGTTGAGAACGAGGAGCACCAGCAGGATGACGTGCCTTGGAAAGCTCGCCAAATGCTTCGGGGTTTAGGGCTGTAGGGATTCAAGGCGTTGGGGTGTAGGGGATGGAACAGGCGTTTACGGGTTAGTTTTGGGTGCAAGGGTGTGTTGAATTTTGGATTACGGGGTTTAGGTCTTGGGGGCTTCAAACGGCTTCGGTAAGGATATCGAGCTTTCTGGGCTCGGGGCTTGTACGGCTGTGTTTTCTTTAGGATTTGGACTTTGCGTTAAGATGGTTGGGCTGAAGAGTCTAGTGTTGTAGGTTCCTGCATGCTCTGAGACATCCGTTTTCTCAAGCCCACCAAGACCATCATCGCACGGAAGTTTGCGTAGGCAGGATTGAGCCTTAGCGCCGGGCTTGAGGCTCTTCGGACTTGCACCTTCGACCCCAACATGAGGCTTTTGGGTTTGCTGGAGTCCGGTTTATGCTTACTATGTCTGGACCTGGTAAGTCTCCCCATGTTGAGTCAAATTGTTCGGCAGGCTCCACTTCTCCCGAATCTGAATCTGAGGATCCCGAAAACCTATATTGCTTTAAGGGCTTTACAGTAGACCATATGCTTACTCGGTCATAACCTACTATTTTGTAGGGTTTGGTGCTTCAGGCCCGAAATCCTAGAGCAGCCAAGATCTTGTTCCAAGCCCGGAATCCGAAACCCAATCACTATGTTCCCTGCACCCTCAGTTTAGTCCTGCAACCCTAAACCCCAAAAAAACCCTAAACACCTGAACCTTTAACCCCTGAACCCCAATCCCGCTAGACCCTAAACCCGTAAACCCCTCAACCCCCAAACCCCTACACCCTAAACCCCTACGCCCTAAACCCCCAAACCCTAAACCCCTAAACCCTAACCCCCTAAACCCTCAAAACCCTCAAATCCCCAAAACCCCTAACCCTAAGGCCCTAAACCCTAAACCCCGAAACCCCGAAACCCTAAACCCTTCGACCCTAAACACTCACCCCAAGGGTCCAAAGGACCCAATAATTAGGTACCCGGTTTTAGGATAGTAGTTATGTAGGTTAAGATTTTGGAAAGTATATGATTGCTAGGTACTTGGACTTTTAGGGCTAAACCCCAAAAACCCTAAACCATCCCAAAATTTCAAAACCCCTAACCCTCAAAAAGATTTTGGAAAGTATATGATTACCACTATGGGCTATTAGACCCTAAAGATCCCTATTAGGACCCTATTAAGGGTAGATTA
Organism: Symbiodinium sp. clade A Y106; assembly: GCA_003297005.1. Classification (NCBI taxonomy): domain Eukaryota; class Dinophyceae; order Suessiales; family Symbiodiniaceae; genus Symbiodinium; species Symbiodinium sp. clade A. The sequence continues at coordinate 108,179 of BGNK01000999.1, read as the reverse complement.
AGGTACCCTTAAGGTCTAATAGCCCGCAGTGGTATTTGGTACTTGGACCCTTGGGGTCATTCAACTCAGGCTGAGGCTCTGCGGCCTCACGGAGCCGCTGCTGCTCAGTTGGATGGTGCTCGCGAGGTTTGGGTTTTGGGTTTTGGGGCTTAGGAGTTTTTAGGGTTTTGGGGGTTTAAGGGTTTAGGGTTTTGGGGCTTAGGAGTTTAGGGTTTTGGGGCTTAGGAGTTTAAGGTTTTGGGGCTTAGGAGTTTAGGGTTTTGGGGCTTAGGAGTTTAGGGTTTTGGGGCTTAGGAGTTTAGGGTTTTGGGGCTTAGGAGTTTAGGGTTTTGGGGCTTAGGAGTTTAGGGTTTTGGGGCTTAGGAGTTTAGGGTTTTGGGGCTTAGGAGTTTAGGGTTTTGGGGCTTAGGAGTTTAAGGTTTTGGAGTTTTGGGGGTTTAGGAGTTTAGGAGTTTAGGGTTTTGGGGCTTAGGAGTTTAAGGTTTTGGAGTTTTGGGGGTTTAGGAGTTTAGGGTTTAGGGGTTTAGGGTTTAGGGCTTGTAGTTGAGTTTGGAGGATGTGGGGGTTCGGGGTCTGGCTTTCAGGTCGAGGGATTCGTGTTGAAGGGTGGTGGACTCAGTAGGGTGGTTTCGACTTGTATAATATACGTGCTCAGAAGTACAGAAGTCCGCAGCTGAGTTTGTACCATTCGCTGTCCTGTTCATATCTTGGTCAGCAATCCCCTGATCCGTTCAGTAAGAGGCTGAGCCGCCTGGGCCGTGTTTCAGTTCAGCTTTGGGATCGAATTTGGGATCAAGAGAGGCAGGGAGCTGTTCGAAGCCTGCTTCTCCACAGCTCCCAAATCCCCGAGTCTTGGGGTATACTATACAGTATTGACTGCAATAGGCACATGTATTCAATGTGAGTACTAACCCTATAATATTCTTTCAGCTGTCAGCCTAAGTCTTGAACTGATTATGTCTGACCCACAGAGATGGCGGGACTTAGAATCTAAAGGATATGAGATGATAAGCCATGCCCAAAGGCTCCATGTACTACCTTTATAGTAGATATTGAAGCCTTAAAGGTGTCCCTATGTAGGTACTTTAAGGCCTAAGTACGTACAATATGGGTACATGGAGCCTTAGGGATAACAAATAGAACAGGATTCCGGGGTTTATCATGGTATACCATCGTAAATAATGCGGGTACTAATCATAGGGGACTGCCATACCAAGTTATTCCAACGCAAACATGGCTTTCGGACTAAGGGTGTAAAGTTCCAAGTCCTCTTATCACCGTTCCCACGATCTCGAAATTCGCTGCGAATGCCGAGCTTCTGAAGCTGGATGACAGTTGAGGTTTGCGTCTTTCGATCATCTGCTTGCTCAGCAGGATATGAAAGTTACGGCTTAAGAAGATGATTCAAAGCTATACAGACCGATCTTAAACGTTACAACTGAAGCATCAAGCTCCAGGATCTAGAATCTGCAATGTCAACTCTCAGCCCAGGGCCCCGACTCTGAAATAGCATGCCAAGGCCCAGACCAGCCAGAGCCCTAAGCCCCTAAACCGTACGCATGCAGTTTTGGGTGACAAGGGCTGCAGACACAAAAAGGCGTTCAAACACTAACCCAAGGCCTTCAATCCTACACTCCAAAACTCTGAACCCTTACCCAAATTGCATTAGCCGAGGACTCTACCGCGCCGACTCCGGGCACGCCCTCTCTCAAGGCTTCTGGTAGGGTTTCTGTAAGAGTTCCACAAGGTCCGGTACAAGGGCTTTTCGGGTATTGTATGCAGGGATACGGTCTTCAATTCGTTTTTAAGGCTTACCTATAGTCTCCATTGTAGTTCCTTTTTGGGGTTACCTTTATAGGATCCTACTTATATATTTGGTTAAACCAAAAAAAGGAACTACAATGGAGACTATAGGTAGGGCTAGGGTTGCCGTTGGTAGGGTTTAGGGTTTAGGGGTTTAGGGTTTAGGGTTTAGGGGTTAGGGGTTTAGGGGTTTAGGGTTTAGGGTTTAGGTAGGCTTTAGTGTTGGATTTATGGCGTTTGGATCTTTGGGAGTCTGACTTGGCGACGTCTCGCCAAGTAGACCCTTAAGTAGAGAAGCATGGTTTTCTAGTTAACCGGGCTGAAGATTCAAAAGCACCTGTTTGGGGGGGGTCTAGTTAGCACAGGGGCCTTGACAAGCCAGAAACATGCCTTGGGGTACTTGTAAAGGCCATCTAGACTCTGCTGGATCAATGAGGATCTACCTCATTTTCTGGACGCACATTGCTTCACAGCTCCCTGTTTTCGGAAACTCCTGTTTCGGGTTTGGGCGTCAGGGTTTCGGGCGTCAAGAACTTGCTAGAAAGACAGCGTCTGCTGTATATGCGTATAGCGTCTGGGATTTTTAAGTGGCCTAAACCCAATGGCTACCAAACCAACACCACACCCTAAACCCCAAGCCTTAAACAGATGTTTCGGTTTGCAGTTTGGGTGTAGATGGGCTCCGCAGGCTCTGGCAGCGGGCGGCGCTTCTGCAGACGAGCCGGACCGCTTCCCTTCGTCAGCCCACCCTGTCCAAGGAATGAAGGTACCCAGTAGGATCGCCAATATGATTTATGGTATACCCCCCAAATAACCTACTTTGTTGGTAGACTTATGTATGGAAGCCATAACCAGGAGCCCTAAAAGGTAGGTTATTGGGGTCCAGGTATTCCTGAATCAAGGGATTTGGAAGGTCTGTGTAGGTCGGGGAGTCCCACTACCTAAGGGTCCTACCAGGTCCTAGCCTAGACCCAAAACCCCAAAACCCTGAACCCTAGATCCTAAAACCCTAAACCCTACACCCCTAAACCCTAGACCATAAACCCTAAACTCCTAAACCCCAGACCCTAAAACCTTAAACCCTAAACTCTAAGGAGGGTTTCTCCTAGACCCTAAAACCCTAAAACCCCATAAAACCTAAGGAGCGGTTCTCGGTTCTATCTACAGGCTCCCTTTTTTAGGATACCTAGACTTTTTGGTTAGGATGGCGCCTCAATACCTAAAGGGTTTAGGGTTTATGGGGTTTAGGGTTTAGGGGTTCAGGGGTGTAGGGTTCGGGGGTTTAGGGTTTGGAGGTTTGGGGTTAAGGGTTTAGGGGTTTAGAGTTTGGGTTTTAGGGGTTAGGGGGTTTAGGGGCTTAGGGCTTGGGGTTGAAACCTTGCCTATAGTCCCCATTGTATTTCAATTATTCTGGTCAAACCAGTATTTTATAGCTAGGATCCTAAAATAAGGTAACCCATTTTTAGATACAGGTAAACCCTATTGCCAAATCGTGATTTCAAGCGTGACCGAACCCTCAATTAGCTGATCGATCTTGAGTCGGAAGATGCCCCTATGTTACTTGGAGGATCTTAACAGCGTTCCTTGAATGGCTCTTTAAAAGGGATCTAACGGGTCTAGGGTTTAGGGTCTACTTGGAGGGTCATGGGACTTCCTAAGTCAGGCTATAAGTACTTTAACGCGGGTAGTTTCATAGCTGACAGCCCATGCAATAAGGAAACTTCACTATTGGGGATTCTGGGTTTTGGAAAGTTCAAAACAACCCTAAACCCGAAACTCGGAACCCTGAACCACAGCTCTATGCGTGCACTTCGGCTTTGTGTTCGACCGCCAGTGAGACGTCTCCTGCCGCCTCATGTGCTTCTTCATGAGACAGTCTGTATGGCGGAGCAACAGTCCAGAAAGCTTAGTCTCGAGGCGACAAGCAAAGGAATAAGACCAGGCTGAGATGCAAACCATGAAGGCTTCACGTGTAGCTTTGAGCGACATGCAGAAGATCATCCACCAGTAAAACAAGTCAAAGACAAAATTGCATTGCCTCAAGCCTCCAAGCCTCAACCCTCACCCTTGATCTTGCAACCGAACCCTCGTCGTTCTACCACCGGCTGCTCCGCCAGGCACATTGGGTCTGGGGGGGGGGGGGGGNGGGGGGGGGGGGGGGTTTGGGGCTTGCTCCTCGAGTTTCCGGATTTTTAGTGGACTTTTGGTTTCGTTTTCCGGAGTTTTGTCGGATTTTGGGTTAGGTTTGAGAGAGAATTTCATGGAACGCCACAAAAGGGGATTGGGGCTTTTAGGCTCTGTTTTTGAAGATTCTGGGGGCGCAGCATCCTGCAGCATCGCTTGTTTAGGGAGTTCAAAGGTTCGCAGTTTTGTTTTTAGCCAGGGAAAGTCTAGATTACACTATCGATCTAGCATGTTGCATTTCAGTACATGCTCAAGCGAAGCGCCAAGCAAAGTATAGTGGAGAGATATCAAAACAATGCGCAGCAAAGGCATCGGTGAAAGAGCACGCACCAGCGAACGGGTGAAAACTTCCTGTTAAATCAATATACTGCCCAGATCGAAAAGTTCGGTGACGACGCCTTAAACCCTAAACCCTACGCCACGGTTCATTAGGTCCATCATTAGGTCACCATGAAAGACTCCTGCTGTGCGGGGCTTCCAAGGCATGCTGTCGGCATGTTGACTTGAGCCCTGGTCCAAGCCTGCAGTCATGTCATACCTGGACCCCAACTAACCCAGCGTTTTAGGGCTCCTCGTTATGGCTTCCTGGAATAAGTCCTTATATGGGGTTAAGGTAGACCTTGCAATCCGCAGTTTCCACGATTGCTGATTGCGTCATACTGGTCTCTTCAGCCGCTCCAACCGTGATCTGGTCATTGACTGAGTATGATCCGTGTCGTGAAGCTTTCAGGGGAGGAGTTGGCTGCAGCAGCTGTTGAAGATGTGGTGAATGTGCGAGACTTGAAGCTCTACCTGCAAGATGTTTTACAAATTCCAGAGGCCGTCCAACAGCTCATGCAGGCCGGCTGTATTTTGGACGATGATGCTGAGCTAGATGCTCCCAGCACTGTGCAGATGATTCTGTCGCGCAAGTCGCAGACAGCAGTTGACGAAGCTCTTGTAACTTGGTGCCGCAGGGTTGACCTTGTGCGCATGCTATTAGTACATGGTGCTGACAAGGATTCGGCGACCAGCTTTTCCCCGCACCAAACAGTTCTCATGATTGCATGTGCGGCAGGCAGTGTGGAGACCGTGCAAGTGCTCTTGAAAGCTGGGGCCAAAATAGACTTGCAGAGCGACTACGGCGACACAGCGCTCAGCTGTGCATGCGGAAGGGGCCATGTAGAAATCGCGCGCATGCTTTTGGAAGCTGGAGCCAACAAGGACTTACAGGACAGAGAGTGTGACACAGCTCTCAGCTGTGCCTGCGACAAAGGCCACGTAGAGATCGCACACATGCTTCTGGAAGCTGGAGCCAGCACGGACTTACAGAGCGCCTACGGCGACACAGCTCTTAGCTGTGCATGCGACAAAGGCCATGTGGAGATCGCGCGCATGCTTTTGGAAGCTGGAGCCGACAAGGACTTACAGGACAGAGAGGGTGACACAGCTCTCAGCTGTGCCTGCGACAAAGGCCATGTAGAGATCGCACGCATGCTTTTGGAAGCTGGGGCCAAAAAGGATTTGCAGGACTACGGCGGCTACACAGCTCTCATTCGTGCATGTGAGAATGGCCATGTTGAGATGGCTCGTGTGCTGTTGGAAGCTGGAGAGAACAAGGATTTGCAGAACAGAGAGAGTGACACAGCTCTCAGCTGTGCTTGCGACAAAGGACATAAAGAGATCGCGTGCATGCTTTTGAAAGCTGGGGCCAACAAGGATTTGCAGGACTATGCAGCTCTCATTCGTGCACGCGACCAAGGCCATGCAGAGATCGGATGCATGCTTGCTGAAGTTGATAATTAGTTAATTAGTTAACTTTGTAGAATACGACAATACCCATGTACAGAGATTGCACGCATGCTTTTCAAGCTGGGGCCAACAAGGACTTGCAGAACAGAGCAGTTCCTCATCGCAAGGGGATAGTTTGGAAGACCAGTCTTCGAGATCTTTTGAGTTTGTAGTCTGGAAGAAGCCGACGAATGTAAGGGCCTAAATGATTACTTATACTATTATGGTGGGTTCCTTATTATAGTACAATATACCCCAAAACCCTCACCCCAAAACCCTATTCTAATTATTTAGGTCCCTAGAGTAGCAGGTCAGTTGCCTCGGGTTTCGGGGCCATGTGTTCTGTAAGGGACGCTCACCCCCAGACTGGAGGGAACGAATTTGGTCAGGATTAAGAGGTTAGCCGTGGTTTGGGATTATGTTCAATTTCTTGGTGTGGGCTTGGCGAGGCGGGTATGCATTGAGACGGTGTTCTGCATCATTGTGTGGATCTTGGGAAGTTGTTTTGTGTCCTCAGATTTTGGAAGGGTGCTTCTGTTGGACTGGTCTTTCGCTGCCGCGTCCGGGCTGTTCTGGTTAATGCAAGACAGGGTTGTCGGGGTGTAGACTCAAGTCTATGAGTCTATGGTATACTTTTCAGAGACATGTATGGACTGAAAGGAAATACGATTACCATACTAAGAAACATGTCGATCAGGTACTGCTTGAGCCCAGGATCTTCGGCGATTCAAGCTTCTGTAATCTAGAGGTCGAGCAATTTGTACAGGTATCCCACTATACCTACAGGCTCATACCCTAGCCCTTTTTAGGATACCTAGTTCTATGGTTAGGATCTGCTATATGGAAAAATAGATACCCCCAAAACAGGGGTAGGGTATGAGCCTACAGGTACTGTACAAGTCTTGCAGAATTTATACCCCTAAGCTCTTGTCTAGCGGCCAAGGCCCCTCCCTGTCCTTCCAAAACAAAGTAGGTCCCCTAATCTGGGAACTTAGATAGTGAACGGGGGAACTTTAAACTTTTTGGCCTTATATATTAGCTCTATCTTAGAAAGTTTGAGCTTTTTGGGGCCCGGTTGTTGCAGAAGCGAGGGACCCTATGCTACTACACCGTACCGGCCTTAACGGATCTACTTTTTTCCCGGGGGTCTGAGTATTTATCGAACCCTACAAACCCCAATGATCCCCAAGTGTAACATGCAGTCTGAAACGCGTGGCCTTGAAACCCAAGCAAGAGTTCTCAGGGATTCTGTTTCATTTCTTGGTAAGGTTTAGGGATTAGGGTTATCCTATTTTAATATAGCAAAACTCCTAGGGATCATGAAACAAGGGCGGTTAGCCCTTCAAGAGGTCCTACCTGAGACCTGTAGCCTATAGTCTCCATTGCAGGTCCTGTTGCAAGACATGGCTAGCAAGTTTTTTATGATTAGTATCCTAGAGTATAGATTTGGTTACGTGGAGACTAGGCGAAGGCAAGAATTCCTAGCACAGAGAGAGCCTGCCTGAGAGCAAATGATACCGGCGAATTACGGAGTCTTCAAGGCTTAGTGTGCATCATGGTATAGTGGTCGCTACATTCCCTAAAGAGTGGGGCTTTCGGCATTTAGGATATAAGGCGGTTCAGGGATAATTTCTGATACTGATTTTCCCCACATTATGCAGGATCGGAGTTCTCCTTATTATGAGCTGTGGCTGATGATATAAATCTTGCATTCCCCAAAATAAGGAACATACCATAATTCCTATAGTCTAGGGTATAACGTAGTGCAGGATTTATATCATCAACAGTATGGTTATGGTTTAGGAAAAATCCGTAGTTGAGGGGTGCTGGGCTCTCATCACTCGAGCACTGCGACAGGCCACCGTCATGCCATGAGTCTGCGGCGTCCTCAGCTTGTTTTAGGGTTTGTGGCCCGAGTTCCGGATTTCAGGAAACAGAAAGGGCTGAGCCCTGATCCTAACACTCGGCACCGCAATCAGCTTCACTCGGGTAGCCCGATACCTTGAGGCCCCCCCGATGGCGTTCCCTGCGAGACCAATCCCGGGGCGCATTACTAGCATAGCCAGATTGTTCTGAAACTCTGTCCCTCGGCTAAGGTTTAACATGTATGTGTTTTCCCACAGGAAACCCGAAGCCTGTCAGGCTTGGTGACATTTTATTTGACGGTGAAACATGCTTATAGACACACATGCAGACAGACGTACTTGCCTACGTAGGCTTGAAGGCTTGAAATTCAGTTTTTTGCTCGGGTATAGGGCCAGCGGTTGAATTGGTTTCACGGACCATGGATTTGGACCCCATATTCGCTCTCAGTCAGCTTCCCATCTTCTCAACAACGCCTATAAATCTAAAGCTGCAAATCCCTAACCTAACATTCCCTAACGGTTGAACCGGAATCCCGCCACTTGACTGCTCGGGTAGCTGTTCTGCCACCATGCGAAGAGGCATAGGATCGTTTTCGTTTTGAATCTCGAGCGACGTTGCCATAACAAGGAAAGCAAGCTTCACCTAAATTGCGTTCCCGAACAAGGACCTGCAGTCTCACCTCCGTACAAAGTACACGCAGCTGAAACGTCGTGCGCTGTACCCGAATCCTAAGCCCTAAATCCGTAAGGGAGCGCACATCTTTGCAAAAGCTGCCTGCTCTGAATTCCACAAAGCAGGGATCCCAACATCAAGTAGTAATGAGTAGTATAAATAGCAGGATCACTGCTCGAAATGGCACGCCTAAGTTTGAGAAGCCCCAACAAGCCTAAATCCTGAGCCGAATACGACGATCTAGTTTGAAATCCCAAGAGAGCTCTAAGGGCCTGCTGTTGCAGCTCACAAGTGCCTGAGCAGCATACAGATGGATTTAGGGGCTGGTTTAGGGTTTAGGGACATCGATAGATGTGTACAGTCGGGGCTGTAGAGTTGAGGGCCTAACAAAGTGGAGGGGGTTTTGGGCTTCGGCTAGGGGTGGAGGGTTCTGATGCTTAGGATTCAGGCTTTGGGTCTATTTGTTGAGGGCAATAGGTTTGGAGAAGCACACCTGGAGCTTTTGCTACCCTTAGTCCTTTTTAGGGGTTTAGGGTTTAGGGTTTTATAGATCACATGGGCCAGCATTTCCGTTTCCAATCCTTAAGCCCCTAAACCCTCGGCCTCTGAACCCCAACACCGAAGTCTACACCCCTTCACCCTCAAACTCCCCTCCTCCACCCTAGGCTGCAAACCCTAAACCCTAAACCCAAGGGTCCAAGTACCCAATAATCATATGCTCTCCAAAATCCTAACCTACATACCTACTATCCTAAAACCGAGTACCTGATTATTGGGTCCTTTGGACCCTTCGGGTAAACCCAAGCCCTTGTGGAATCCTCGGGCTGGCGAGTCCACCCAAGGCCCCTTCTGGCGCCTTAGACCCCTCAGCCCCGTAGCTGCTCGGCCCGGGCGTTGCTTAGGAATCACTGTTGATCTTTATATTCTGGTACGGACCCACAAGGTTACTTCGCAGACTAGTCTGTATTTGACCGCAAACCCCTAAACCATTGACCAGGTTTCCGTTTCCTTGCAAGGGCTTATAGGCTTTATTTAGGGTGCCTAGGGCTTATAGGGTTTTCAAGTTTTGTCTTGGTAGATTTATGCCGAGCTTTAAGCCGATGGAAGCCCGCAGATGTAGTCTGAGGAAGCCTGTGGTGCAGACAGCTTGATCTTTCCGTCAGGCAGATGATTTTGTGCTTGCTTAAAGGCCCCATAGTAGTTCCTTTTTGGGATTAGCTTATAGGATTCTAAATAACCCCCAAAAGGAACTACTATGGGGCCTATGGGTAGGCACTTAGGGTTTAGGAGGGGGTTTCGGGTTCAGGGGTTGGGGTTTCGGGCCAGTGTTTCGGGGTGTCCAAGACGAGCTTGGTGCTCCTTTTTTAGGGTTCCCAGAAAGGGAAATATGAGGCCAGCCATAAGACCTCTGCGTGGACTCTGGTCCAGGGGTGCCTAGGATAATAGGATGCGGAGCTTATGGTTCAGGGCTCAGGAATTGGGTTGAGGGCTCAGACTTTTCGGCGAGTTCAGGGGTTTTCGTGATCGAGGCGTTTAGGATTCGGTGTTCAAGACACCATGACCCTAAACCCTAAACCCTAAAACCTAAACCCAATGTTTCAGAGGCAATAGCTGACGGAAACGGGCCCACAAAAAAAACAACAATCACAAACCATGACCACAAGGCCGAACATCTGGGACAAGGCCAAGGCTTCGACACAACGTTGTAGGGTTAGGGTTGAAGTAAAGATCCATTATGAGACATCTTTTAGGGTTCGGTTGAATATTCCAGGCAAAAAGAACCCCTGCAAAGTTGGAACATTCGTATCCTCATGCCCTTAATAAAGTATAAGGGATCCTAGCATCCTCCTAACCCCATGCTCCAACTTTCTGGATTCGCCGTGGGAGTTTTGGTCGTTCTTCTTTGGTAGCCCTCCCTACCCCTATGAATATCGACATACTGCAGTGGTTCCCCGCCGGTGGACGCGGACTTACAACTACCTTCCTGCTGAATATATATCCTACTTAAAGCGCCAAAACCATGTACCCTATTCTATATCCTTGACTCAAGACTCAGAACTCGAAACTCTGCTTGAATGCGCACAGATGTGTGCATATATATATATACACATACATATCTATATATCTCTATATGTATATATACACATACACACACGCACATAACTCGATCTCGACAGCCCCTTAGAAGCTCACTAAACTCACTCAACCAGGATCCTATACGACCATCGGATATGCTTGGCGCTCGGATGTCAGAGTTTGACGGACTTCTAGCAATGTAGCCTGAGGTTACCCTAGGGCTCCGGTTACTTAAATAGTGAGTTACTGGGGTATATAATATATGGCTAGTAACCTACTATTTAGGTAACTGGAGCCCTTGGGTTAAAGTTATCCTTGTATATTCATATACCCGAGTCTGACGACCGCCCTGAAGCCCGAGAGTCTTACACCCCTGCCTTCGTTTAGGGCTCGGGCTTTGGGAAACAAGGTCAAGAGCAAGATCAGCTAGATCACAGTGCGACAACGAGAGTACCACCCAACCCTGTACCCTGAAGCCTGAAACTCCTGAAGCTCCAGCCACGACACCTTGAAACACCATGATTGTCGCCCGAAGACCTCAATCTTTAACCCAACGTTTGAACCCAAAGGCCGTTAGCCTCTGGAGCACCTCATTGAAGCATGAGCCGAAACCAGACACTACTGTAGGGGCCTTAATCATTTGAATAGGGTTTGGGGGTATATTTATACTATAATTATATAAAGGAACCCCCACAATAGTGTACGTAATTATTAAGGCTTATATATTATGCTTTCCGAGAAGTCTGTCTCGATGGCATCCGAAACAACCCTTGACGGACTGGGGCAGAATAGGCAGCTCATATTTGCCAGCTGATTAGTTTTTCTGTGTCTAGGCAGGCTTTTGGGATATGTAGTGTTTTTCCCCTTTATTGAGCTTATAAGAGGATCGTAAATAAAATATTCTCAGGTGCTTTTAAAGGGCCAACCTAGGTGTGTTAGTTTATGCATGTCCTGTGTCAACTGAGTCCGTGAATCGTGACCTGCTTACCCACCAGCAAGGATGTTTGAACACATAGACTTCCTACTTTACAGAGTGCTGTCGCAGGGCATCTAACATAGAAGCCTACATATCCAGCGATCCTTGTATATAGCATTCCTCAAACTTCCCTGATCTTTTTTGGCTGGACAAGCTCCAAAAACCTCACCCCGTGCTCGTTTCAGCATTAACCCTAAGCCTTGAACCCCAAACCCCAAACCCTTCTTAAAGGATCACGGGACTTAGTAAGTAGGTTATAATTGGGGTTATAAGTCCCCAAAGTGGGGTTATCCGAATTATCACCTACTCATAAGCTTACTTACTAAATCCCATGAGCCTTTAAGTAAATTCCCAACCCCTGACGCTGACCCTAAAGACCTGAAGTCTTGCCCAAGCCAACGGCATGAGAAGCCCCGAGCCACGCCCCAAAATCCTAAACTCCTAAATGCCGCACCCCTACTTAAAGGCTCATGGGACTTGGTAAGTAAGCTTATAAGTAGGTTATAATTCGGATAACCCCACTTAGGGGACTTATAACCCCAATTATAACCTACTTACTAAGTCCCGTGATCCTTTAAGTAGCCCCAGGGTGCAGATGCGGCGCCGCAGGCCTTGAAAGACTCCAGTTGCCTGTATGGTAGGTTGTTGCCATTTTTTCTCTCATGTCTACCACTATGGGCTATTAGACCCTAAAGATCCCTATTAGGACCCTATAAGGGTAGATTAAGGTACCCTTAAGGTCTAATAGCCCGTAGTGGTATGAGGCTCCCTCATGTTCCGAATGTTTTCCAGCAGATTCGAAGGGCCAAACACTATAGGACTAGTGCAGCCGTTCATGTTATGAGTAACTGTGCTTTCACAATATGGGGGCTTTGAGGCTTCAGGTTAAAAGTTATTAATCATTAATTACTTAGAAGCCCACTTCGAAACGTGGTCCGGCAGCAGGTATCCGTGATCGTGGCCAAGTTGGACTTACGCCACGGCCCTACCCTGTTCCCTAGACCTTAGGGGACTTAGACATGATTTTTAATCTTTGGTTATTACAATCCCCAAGAAACAGCGAAAAATATATTGTTTGCTAGGGGTCTAAGTTCAGTATGGAGACCCTGTTAGGCCAGCTGTGGCTGGCTTGAACCAATCCTTGGGTGTCCAACGAAGATCCACGGTCGGGCGGGATGTTTCCTGAGTAGTCAAGTCTTGGGCTTCAGTTCGGTCTTCCCCCTTCGGTTTAGGGTTTAAGGTTGAGAGTTTAGGTCTGGGGTTTTTATTACGGTTTAGGGCCCATTATCTGAGTATTCGAAGACCTTTTAGAACCTTTTTCGCGAAGACCCCTAAATAATCCCAAGAGGTGAACCTCTTCTGCCCCGGTTCTCGCCAGTTGGTAGCGGCCCATGAGCGAGAGCTGCTGAACTTTGCAAGGATATAGTGGCACTATAATGCCGAAGCAGAAGAGCTGACGCGGGTCAGGAAGGAGTAAGATGGCGCGCTGGAGCGGATGAAGCAGAAGAGGAATCATGAGAGAGATAAAGCTTAGTAGCTGCGTAGGTACCCTTTAACTTTTTCAATTTTCGGGGTTAACATAATCCTACAATAATTGAAAGGGTTAACCTATTTGGGGTCGGCGTACCCAGCCCATAAGAGAGCACCTGCAGTGACACTGGGTGCTGCTTAGAAGACGGAGTCAGCTGCCAGAGCTGTTTCTTGTACCGAAGTGAAGAGGGGACATAAGAGACAGGAAGTCATCAAAGTGGAATCCGATCGAGCCTTCGATGATCTAGAAGTCTAAAAGAGTATCAATATTGGTTCCTAGGTTCCTTATTATATTCAATTATACTTTACAGGAGCTCCAACCTCGATTCTACTTAGTAAAGCCTCTGCATTTCCCCGATGGAGGCACAGTTTGGGAGCTGTCCTGGCTGAGGGAGGGGAGGATCATATAGCTCAGAGTTTCGGGCTTCGGGCTTAATTTTCGAATTCGGTCTTAGGATGTGTATGGCGTATCGGTTCAGGGTTTAAGTTTAAGGATTTAGGGCTTCGTTGTATAGAGGTTTAGGGTCAGATGCATCAAAGTTCATCAGAGGCACCTCCGGAAGTTGCAGATAAGCCCAGGCATACGTGATCATAAATGTTGTGGCTATGTTTGTTTTTTTCGATGCTCTTGACTGTCAGGATCAGCATTTCATCTTCAAATCTCAGCATACCCCACCAAATCCCGCATTCTGATTCCCAAAACGATTCACTCTCAACCCTAACCTAAACCTTAGACCCGAAACCCTTTGCTTTAAAAGTTGGGACCGGGACCGCGCACCCTCAGCCTGTGGGCAAGCCAAACGCCGAGGTCTTGGTTCCAACATTGGCATTGCTTTCGATGCAGCCGATAAAGCCATCCCAGTCGTCAAGGAGGCGCCCGACATGGGGTTTCGGCTGGAGCCCAAAACGATCCAAATAGTTGGATCCTCTTTATGAGGTGCACAGAATGTATCCTGAGTCGCACCTTGCTGAATTCGAGTAAGAAACTCCTACATGTCGACTCCGAGATCGAATCATTGAGTGGTGTTCTAGATCAGGTCCCGCGTTTAGGGCGCAGACAGCTGAGATATGACTGTGGCAGGTGTGTGTTGCTTTGATTTAGGACAGCCATTTTTAAGCGCCCCCACTTCTGGTGAGTTTAGGGCTTAGGGTTTTGGGGTTTAGGGTTTAGGGTTTTTAGGTTTGAAGTTTAGGGGTTTAGGGTTTAGGCTCTCGGGTTTAGGGTTTTAGGGTTTAGGGTTGTGCCAAAACATGATGGCGGCACCTAAACAATACTATACTGCTTAAAATTTGGTACCTGGTTTGAGAACCGCGCTTCAGGATTTCCGATCTTGTTTAGCTTATGTCCGAACGGACAGTAGTTCCCTCTTCGAGCCAGGAGGACGTTCACCCAGGCAACATCCACCTCACCCACACACACACAGAGGAAACACAGCACATATTTGCTCATAAGTGAACACATAGATAGACAGCTAGCCAGCTAGATGGATTGATAGGTAGATAGAACTATACAGCTTTGCAACATGGTGCATAAAATTCGAAGACACACGCATTGAGGTGTACATGCCGCATCTAACGTGCATGTGATTTTTTTATTGTCTGTGGTACGAGATATCATGGTTCGTTCCGCTGTCTCATCTGCAAACTTGGGTGTAGAGTGTAGACGTCTCTGGAAGTGAGTAAGCACTGATTGCAGGTGTTGCTCGTTTTCCCAGTTGCAAAAAGCCTCGACGCCCAGGCGGCGCCAACAGAACCGAGAAGCCCTTAAACACCGGCAAATGAAAAGCCAAGCGTTAAACCTTAACCTGACTGCTGACGTAAGCCCCAAACCACGGAAGCCTAACCCCCCCAAAAGCCCTGAAGCTTAATAACCTTAAACCCTAAACCCTAGACCCTAAACCCTTAAACCCTAACATCCTAAACCCTAAACCCTAAACCCTATAAGAACCCCCAAGCTTCCACAGGTTTATGGCGGCTTAATCGCCCACTGGAACTCCACGGCGGGACCAGAGATGGAAGTCAAGGCCGGACCCCAAAGTCTCAACGTAATATAGAGGCCTTAATACTTAGAATAGAATAGGGTTTTGGGGCCCAGAAAATTTTTTTAAAAAAAAGAACAAATAGGGAACGCCTAAAATAGTATACGTGACTATTAAGGGCTCCTATATTAGGTGGCTTAGGGTTTAGGGTTTGGATTCCCTTAACAGGGTACTCTTCGTTGTTAAGGGGACACTGGGAACCTAGAAGCCCCACGGAGCTGAGAAATGTGTGGGGCTGATCCAGAGCCTCCAAAACCTCTTAGTGAAGGGATGTACCGTGAATTATAGAGAGATCCTTATGATGATTTAAGGTATTTGGGAGTCTTTGGGAAAGGGCTTTTTGCTGAACCGGCCCCATCCTGGCTCTCTGCAGCGGAAACGGTGTGGAAAGAGGCCTTCGAAACAAAAGCCATCAGTGTCCCCAGGAACCAGCCAGTGGATCGTGTAGATTCGCAATCTAGCCATGTTGTGCCTCAAAGGCAAGGCACGCTTTTGCATCCACACCCTATCAAGCCTGAATGCCCAAAAAGCCAACAGCCCTTAAGTACTATACTACCTAGACAAGGTGTCAAGCCATCCCAATGGTTTAAAGAAACTTCAACTACTCGGTGTACGTTGAGGTACGACAACTCCCTCAGACTCTCAATGGTAGCACATTGCCTCGAGCTACTGCACGTTCCTCGATGGAAGCTGCAGGTATCAGGTCCGACAGGGTTCGAATCAGCCGCAGGAATCGGCTCCGCGAGTCAGATCACAGGATGAGACCAATCAGATCAGGAAACCATAGAGCCAGGGGCAACAGAGACTGGACCAATGGGCTCAGAAGCATCCTGTTCAGAATTCTTCGGTGACCATTGCCGGGTTGCTGGGCTCCTTGTCTCCCTTTGTCTCTTTCTGTCTCCCTTCATATATCCCTGTCTGTGGGTGAGCATTGCCGGGTTCCTGGGCTCCTTGTCTCTCCTTGTCTCCCTTGTCTCCCTTCATATATCACTGTCCGTTGCCGGGTTCCTGGGATCCTTGTCTACCTTTGTCGTACATATATATATATGTAAAATATTACATATGCAAATGTATATATATATATATATATATGTGTGTGTATAGCGTTTCCTGAGCCATTTGCCTTGACCTGATCCCCGCATTGTCCTGTTCCATTTTTTGAGCTGATATAGGAGTCCTGACACTAGGGGTTCCTTAGGTCCTACAAGGTTTCCATGGTTCGGGGTGTATGGATTCAGGGGATTCAGACAGGCAGTGCTTGTTTAAGGAAGTAAGATCGAGGTGCGTTTCCCGACTTGGACCTAGCATGGAACCTGACCGGAGCATGATTTCAATGAAGGTACGTGGTCTGGGCTTGGGCTTAGGGGTTAGGGCATTCATACGGAAACTCTACTTAGATAGTGAACGGGGGAACTTTAAACCTTTTGGCCTTATATATTAGCTCTTAGTTTTAAACTTTTTGGGGCCCGGTTGTTGAAGAAGAGAGTCATGCGGGCACTCTACGCGTCCCGGAGTCCGAAGCGCTCTATAATGAGGGCCTCCGGTCTAGGCTTTGGGGCGTGCAGTTTCAGGGTTAGGGTTTAGGGATTAGTACGATAGTTTTCCTGTGACGCCTATGCTCAAAGTTAGTTTCCTGGCTTTTTGGAGTAGTGCCCGCAGAATCCTGATGACCTTGCTGTTCGTTTCTTCTGTTTATGGTATACCATACCCCAAAGCCGTATTCTAATAATTAAGGCTCTTCCTTGACGCCCCTCCCCAATCTTCCCAGTCGGTCAGGCGACCTTTAACAGTTTTAGTATAGTCTCTATATAGCCTATATCTTGGGTACTGCCCCCACTCAGTAACAGTTGAATTATATTCATTCTATAGATATATTAGGACCTTAATAGCAGCGCGATTAGAGACCCTATTATAGACTGTTACTGTATGGGGGGCAGTACCCAACCTATATCAACCACGAAGGGTTTACCTTTGGTTCCTTTGCCGGAAACCGGACAACCAAGCACCCTAAACCATGAACCCCAGGAATGGTGACAACTGAGCAATGAACGCACCGCAGAAACCCTTATAGAGCCTTCAAAAGGAACCCTAAGTTCAAATTATGGCAACTTAAACCCCTAAACCCCTAAACCCTAAACCCCAGACTTTATTGCAGGCTTTTGACCAGCTCGTAGCAGTCAATGGCGAGGCCAGGGGACCCTTTCCATGATCCAGGCCTTCAGGTTTAGGGTTTGAGGGTTTAGGGTTCAGGTTTTAGGGTTTAAGGGTTTAAGGGTTTAGGGTTTAGGATGTTAGGGTTTAAGGGTTTAGGGTTTAGGGTTTTAGGGTTTAGGGGTTTAGGGTTTCAGGGTTTTAGGGCTTTAGGGTTTTAGGGGTTTAAGGTTTAGGGTCCAGGGTTGAGGGTTTGGGGCTCAAGGACTCTAGTACCTGTTGGGTTTATGGTTTGGGGTTGAGGGTTAGGGTTTGGTGTTTAGGGTTTGCGGCTTTGGGGTCCAGGGTTTACGGAGACCTGTAAGATTTCCACCAACACCTTGGTATCAAATCAAAAATCGTGCAGTGTTTCTAGGACTCCTTGTTGGCAATTGCTGTCTATGGGGATATGACGCTCGCAGGGTGCAGGATCAGGCTCGCCCAGAATGCCATAACACGGAGTTCAGGGACTAGCTCTGGTACAGTTTCCACCATGACACCTTCGACACCTTCACATAAGCTAGCGTGATTTTTTGCCGAAGCTGCACTGGCCTTTCCTAAATAAAACGACATCGTGCGCAAAGTCCCGCACCGACTCTGTAAGCCAGCAGCAGGCACCTCAAAAGGAAGGTACCAGAAGATATGAACCCTGTACAATAAACCGCCAGGGCTGAGGGTTTAGGGTTTAGGGCACTTGCTCTGAGGCGGGAAGCAAATCTGAGCTCTTTAGTAAGCTGACGCAGAAGAAGGCGCCGATTCTCTGAGCCCAGGTTTACTTGGAGGATCATGGGACTTAGCTAGTAAGGTTAGATGTAACACAGGGGCCGTAATCATTTCAACAGAGCCTTGGAACAGCATACTAAGGAACCTCAGGAATAATACTATTATAATACCATTATAATACTATTATAATACCATTATAATACTATAGTATAATACCATTATAATACTATATTATATTATACCATTATAATGCTATTATAATACCATTATAATACTAATTCTTCCGGCCTCCATAGGACCCGGTTTAGCCGTCGGATTTCGAGACCCTTCACTGTAGTGCTGCTCTGGGGTTGCCCATTTTGCATGTATGGTTAATATAGGGGCCGAAATAATGAACTATACTATTATGGGGGTTCCTTATTGCAGGTCGCCCATCGTAAGCCCCACTATAGTATAGGCTTCAACAATTACCAATACTATTTTGGGTTCCTTATTCTGATTATAGTATAATGGGCCTCCAAAACCCTATATTGGGGTTCCAGAACGAGCGAGTAACGTTGCCTGAGACGAACTACAAGCGATTGTTAAGCTGATTTTGGAACTTGCGAAGCAATGAGCATCTGTCGTACACGGCTTGATGTGTTGCTCGTGTTTTGTTTATCGTTTCTTAGGTCATGCTGGTTCGTATAATGCTCTTCGAAAATGAGCATTTTGTGTTTTCTGCAGGGGGTGGACCTAGGCAGAGGATCTTTGCAGACTACTGGTGCCCTGTCAATAGTATTATGGATAAAGGCGCCTTATTAAGATGGGACAGGGTTCTGCATTGTGGCCCCTATTGGCGTCCTTATTATCGCTAACAGTATTATTCGGCATTGTTAGCTTTGACAGTAGTTCAGTTAGTTTTCCCCCTTCGATATCGCATACTCCTTGACTTATCTAGGATTCTTCGAAGGCCACCCCTGGAATCAGGAAAGCCCTACAATATGACTTAAGCAACAACTCTGAATCACGGGATATCGGGTGGTCTTGATACGTCGATGGGTCCATAAATCCATGTAGTAGAGACCTCGACAGTAAAGCTATTATCTCGGAACCGTTTCAAGGCCGAAGTATCTCCAGACTCTTCAGCCTCCTTAACCTGGACTCTAAAAGCTACCTATAGTCTCCATTGTAGTTCCTTTTTTGGTTTAACCAAATACATATTTAGGATCCTAGAAGGCAACCCCCAAAAGGAACTACAATGAACACTAAAGCTAGATCCTAAACAAGCCTAGACCCAAATCCCAAACCTAATATTTATAAGGTCGGAACAGACTTAAAGTATAAACCCTTGTGGAACCCTGAGAGTAACCCATTGAAGGAACCCCCTTCTTCCAACTACTAAGGCCACGTTTTCCGTGCCATGGGAGACTTAACCCTGAGGGTCCATGTACCCAAATAGTATATACTTTGGCCGTAAAGTAGTCCCTAGAAATTCACATTGGGCCAAAGTATATACCATTTGGGTACATGGACCCTTATACCCTAAACCCTTAAAGGAAGCCTTAAAAATCCGTTTGGTCGGAGGAGGCCAGCGAGGGGCCACTGGAGCTGAAGTTCAGACGGCCCAAGGACTGCCCTCCAGAAAAGGGTTTAGGGTTTAAAAGATTAAGGGTTTAGGGTTTAGGGTTTAAAAGTTTAGGGTTTAGGGTTTAGGGTTTAAAAGTTTAAGGGTTTAGGGTTTAGGGTTTAGGGTTTAAAAGTTTAGGGTTTAAAGTTTAGGGTTTAGGGTTTAAAAGTTTAGGGTTTAGGGTTTAAAAGTTTAGGGTTTAGGGTTTAGGGTTTAAAAGTTAGGGTTTAGGGTTTAGGGTTTAAAAGTTTAAGGGTTTAGGGTTTAGGGTTTAAAAGTTTAGGGTTTAGGGTTTAAAAGTTTAGGGTTTAGGGTTTAGGGTTTAAAAGTTTAGGGTTTAGGGTTTAAAAGTTTAGGGTTTAGGGTTTAAAAGTTTAGGGTTTAAAGTTTAGGGTTTAGGGTTTAAAAGTTTAGGGTTTAGGGTTTAGGGTTTAAAAGTCTAGGGTTTAGGGTTTAGGGTTTAAAAGTTTAGGGTTTAGGGTTTAAAAGTTTAGGGTTTAGGGTTTAAAAGTTTAGGGTTTAGGGTTTAAAAGTTTAGGGTTTAGGGTTTAGGGTTTAAAAGTTTAAGGGTTTAGGGTTTAGGGTTTAAAAGTTTAGGGTTTAGGGTTTAGGGTTTAAAAGTTTAGGGTTTAAAGTTTAGGGTTTAGGGTTTAAAAGTTTAGGGTTTAGGGTTTAGGGTTTAAAAGTTTAGGGTTTAGGGTTTAAAAGTTTAGGGTTTAGGGTTTAGGGTTTAAAAGTTTAGGGTTTAGGGTTTAGGGTTCAAGTACCTAATATTCATATACTCTCCTAAATATTGAGCTACATAACTACTATCCCAAACCCGAGTACCTAATTATTGGGTCCTTTGGACCCTTAGGAAAATGTCCTCAACCGTACCCTAAGCTCCAAACCCTCAATCCCGTCGCCCTCTTCTTGAGGTTTCTATACCTGGACCCCCCAACTACCCTCTAATATACCCCAAGTACCCACGATTAAGGGCCATAAGGACGAACCCACAGGGTGATTTGAAGTGGATTCGTTTGGTGGGTATACTTAAAGGATCACTGGACTTAGTAAGTAGGTTATAGTTGGGGTTATAAGTCCTCTAATTGGGGTTATCCTAATTATAACCTACTTATAAGCTTACTTACTAAGTCTCATGAGCATTTAAAGTACGGTTTGGGGGGCCAAGGCTTTAGGGCTTTGGGGTCTGCGGTTTAGGGATGACCCAAAATCCTAAACCCAGCAATCCTATAGAAAACAGCCCTCTTCTCATGATTCATGATTGAAGCCCCTATCTCGAACAGCATATCCGGGGTTTAGGGTTTAGGGGTTTACTTAAAGGCTCATGGGACTTAGTAAGTAAGCTTATAAGTAGGTTATAATTGGGATAACCCCAATTAGAGGACTTATAACCCCAATTATAACCTACTTACTAAGTCCCGTGATCCTTTAAGTAGGGTTTAGGTTACTTGGCAAGTCCCTGGCCTGGAGTTTTGTGAGATCCGAGGCTCCGGAACGCTCATCCCTGATCCTCAAACCCTGTAATATAGGGGCCTTTATAATTAGAAAGGGTTTTGGGGCCCAGTATACTATAATTATAATAAGGAACCCCCCCAAAATATTATAGGCCCCTATATTCGTCCGAAACCCTGAACCGCAAGCCCTAGACCCCGAACCTGAACCCAAAAGCTCCATGTACCGTTATAGTAAATACTTAAGCCTTAAAGGGGTCCCTATATAGGCGCTTTAAGGCCTAAGTATATACTATATGGGTACATGGAGCCTTAGGGGAACCCTTTAGATCTCGCAGCATCAGGAGGTGAAGGCGGTTCTGCAGCGAGCACCAGGCAGGGGCAACGTCGATTCATTCCGCTCGTCAGGTTTGGCGCTTAAGTTTTTGAGTTTAGGGCTTTTGGGGCTTAGAGGGTTCATAGTTTAAGGGGTTGGTGATTTTTTGTTCAGAGTTTAGGGGTTTTAGGGCTTATGAGGTTTATAGGGTTCACCGGTTTTAGCTAGCTTTAGGGCTGTAGGCTCAGGTGTGATTCAGGGCCCGAAATACCGCTCAGCCCCTAATCCGCTAAAGCCCGGATCCCTAAACCCTATAGCCTAAACCCCTGAACCCCAAAACCCGACTCCCTAAACCTTATAAAGGCTAGACCCACCTTAACACCAAATAGCCTACCTGTTTAAAAATATGTGTATAGAAATCATATGAAGAAACCCTAAAAAGGTAGGTTTCTGAGTATCTTAGGGTCCAGGTAAACCCTGATTAGGGCTTTGAGACTTTTGTGTTTTTTTTGGGGGCTTCTCGCTGTTTCGGGCCCCCGGCGTTCGGCGACAAATCAAGAGGCTGAAGCTGAGAGCTTCGCTTTCAGAGTTTTTGGCATGTAGGGTTTAGGAGTTTGGGGTGTAGGGTATAGGGTGCAGGTTTTAGGAACAGAGGGTCTAGTTTGAAGTTTAGGGAGCGTAGTGTTGAACAGACTGTTGCCAGGTCAACAGCTGGGCTTCACCATCAACTACTTCAAGAGCTCCATCAAGCTCACCGTCGCAGGCCTCTGGGGAATAGGGTTGTTTAGGTTTTAAGACGTTGGGATTTAGGGGTTTAGGGTTCAGGTTTAGGTTTCAGGGTTCGGGTTCAGAGTTTCTGTGCAAGTGTAAGTCGTGTCAGACTTGTCTTTGTGCTTGCACGGACATGTGATGATGGTTTAGCGGCCCAGGTCGCGCAAGTGAGGGTTCCACAAGGGGGGGGTGGGCCTTAGGGGTTGCTTTTTTTAAAGGATCACCTTCAACTCCGAGCCTTAAACCCTAAACCTTCAACCCTAAACCTTAAATCCTATACTATATCCTAAACCTTAAACCCTATACTAGATCCTAAACCTTAAACCCCCAAGCCCTCAGCAATAAAGCCCCTAAACACTAAACCACTTTCGAGCGCTTCCAGGGATCGATCCGGACGGCCTCGTCCCAGACTGGAATGTGGCTCATCCCGATGCGAAGGTCCTGGGGGTAGGGTTTAAAGTTTAGGGTTAAGGGTTTGTGCTACGTTTTGGTGGTATGGGACTTAGTGAGTAAGGTCATAAGTACTTGAATTGGGGGTGTAAGTAACCAGAAGTACGGTTACTACTGTTGATGGACAAAATCCTGCATTACCCATTATAAGGAATATACCATAATTCCTATAGTTTAGGGTCCTTGAGGTAATGCAGGATTTATATCATCACCCCAAACCCTAAACCCTATAGATCCTTAAAGGAGCCCCTTAAAGGTACCCTTATGGATTCCTTTAAAGGGACCCTAGGATTTTGTCCATCAGCCGTAGGGATCTTTTGGGAACTTCGGGGGCTGCCTCAGGGAATACTAGGGAGAGTTCGAGGACTGACCCCAAGGATGAGATCAGAGGTTTTGGGGCTGACTTTAGAATTGGGGGTAGGGTTTAGGGGTAGGGTCTAGGGTTTAGGGTTTAGGATTTTGGGTGGGGGTAGGGTTTAGGGTTTTATGGGCGACTGGTTGTGGGACTGCAGTGTGGCTTAGGGTGTAGGGCAATCAGTCGAGCCAGTGAGCTTCACGCGCCTACTAAAGGTTTTCGAATCCCACGGCTCTTAAAGACAGGCAGTCCATGAATCAGAGGTCTACACAATCTATGAATCAGGGGTTTACGTTGTGAGGTTGGAGCCTCGAGAAGTCGTGTTGTGGCCTTTGGGTGAGGTAAAGGGCTTTAGGGTCTATAGGGTTTATAGGTTTTTGGGTTCAGGGTCTAGGGTTTAGGACTTAGCTATTACTCTAGGCCATGACTTTGGGCTTTCATTAGCTTCTCTAGATCGCAAAGCCCCAGCTCAAACTCAAAAGAGAAGCTTCGTTCGGGATGTGCTGGCCTTGTAATGAACACAGAAGTCAGGACTGGGGCGTCCTTGGGGACCAAATCACCGTTATAAGTAGGGGCCCTTTACCCTTATTACTATGAATCCCTGTATGGTATATATATATGCATATATGCACCTTCAACCCTTCTGGAGTTCATTTCGTCCTTAAGGCAGTGTCCAGCTTAAGGCAGGGTTTGTGTTGAAGTTGCTCTAATTGTACATCCGTTTCAGCATAGGCGAAGATGTTTCGCTTCCTGCAACTAGGGTGTAGGGTTTGGCATGCTGCAGACAAAAACCCGAAGGGTCCATGCACCCAAATAGTATATACTTTGGCCTTAAAGTAGTCCCGATGTAGGTACTTTTGGGCCAATGCATCTACTACTTGGGTACATGGACCCTTTAGGAAAAAAGCCATTGAACCGGCGTCTCCCTCTCAACCCTAAACCCTAAACCCATTGCGCAGATCTGTCTCAACGACCACATCATCGCCATCAACGGTCTGGGCCTTGAAACTAGATGGGTAGTTGTCTAAACTAGAATCCCTTTTAGGGTCCCTTTAAAACGGGTCCCGTGCTATTTTGGAGATCCAAAAGGGGACCCTAATTTCGAGAACTAGCCAGATGTTGGCTCTTGTGTGGGGCTCGGTTTCGAGATTCGTTTGCCATGTTTGCTCTGGTCTTGCGTATGTGGGCTTATGCCCGCAAAAGCATGGCAACCAGCAAAAGAAACTACAGCTAATTCCTAGACTCGAAACTGGAAATCCTAAGGAGTGTTGCTCAAGCTGGGAGTAGCGACCGCGAGTTCAGGATGTAGCCAAGCATTTTTGTGCATCTAAGGCCACCTATTTCTCCCAGACCCTGAAGCCATTGAAGAGGAGAACAACTCAGGGCAGGGAGTCAATGTAAACCACCACGCTTCAGGATGTTTGCTGCGGCGCGCTCCACCCGAAATTACATGCGACGTGCATTGTGGTGGTAGAGGACTCTGCCCCACGGGTCCAAAGGACCCAATAGCAAGGCACCTGAGGTACATTAAAGATTATCAGATCCTTGGGACCCTTATATCAGGGTTTCAGACTGCCGAAGGGGTACGGATGATAAGCAAAGAGATAGCGCGGAAGTGTATGGTTAGGTCAGCAGGTCCGCGTACACCAGTATTAGGCGGCTGTATGGACAAAGAACGGAGGGAGAGAGAGAGAGAGACACACAGTACTTCAAGGCCTCATCAAGGTACTCTTAACACTTCTTACTAAGCCCCGTGATCCTCCAAGTGGACCAGATGCTTTACTCTGCGGAGGCTTACGAGATACCGCGGCCAACATGGCTGGTATGCTTGGTGCCGCTGAATCACTTGAGCTGACGCTGCTCCGGTACTAAGTTGCCGGGGCACTAGCAGTCACAGGGTCCACTTGGGCCTTACCCTCAGGGTCTATCTTCCGCATAACCAGATCCTCTGACCGTCCTAAACCCAATTACCCGAACACGAGGTCGCTTGGACTCTTAGGGTTAAAGTTTGCTTACCATATTTCAGAGTCTCCCTTCAAGATTTAAAAAATAGTACCGGATTGGGGTGTGGGTTCGTTTTAGTTCTGATGGACGGCTTCGGCTGAATCAGGATATAGCAATCTACTGCAGTACATGGACCTACGAGCGTCCAGGCACACTTGAGAACCTTTCATGCCACATGGATTCAGTAAATCCCCCAGAGAGACACATGTGCACACACACACACGCGCTGAAACACACAATTGCATGCAAGTATGCATGCGAAAACCATGCATGCAATCCAGGACGGTGCATGTACGAACACACAAAGATAAAGATATGATTTGGAAAATGCATACTATGTTCGACGAAAAAAGGCAGCGACAGGCACGCAGAGAGTTGCAACTCTTTGTGACGCCAGATCAACGAAGCATCGATCACTAAGCACTCCAGTGTCTCCACAAAGAGGCTTAAAGACACTGCCCTCCATCTTGATAATCTCCGAGCACGAAGTGTGAATAATCCTGACGCAGAATCCCCTGCACCCCACGCCAAGTATTTCAAACTTACCAGGCCTTGCAATTGAAGTTCCGTGTTTTGGTCACCTTGTCATTCAAAAGGTTCTAGCCGTAGAAAAGGCATTCCTGAACTCTAAACTTTAAGCCCTAACACCCTACACACCTAGAGTTGGCTAGCTCAGCAAAGGAACTGTCTTCCGTGAAGCTATACTACTCTGAACCTGAGAACCGATGTAAGTAGGCGATGCAGGAGCCCTGCACATTTGGGAGTTTCCGAAAATTAGGGGTACCTTATTTAGGGGGCTTTTTATTTAGGGTACTATCTTCGGATCCCCAATTTTCGGCAACTCCCATTTCCATACTCCGTAGTATTTCGGATGTCATTGTTCGGGTTTCGAAGGGAGTCTCGTAAAAGGCTGGCGTGCTTCATCTTGCGCCACCCGTCTCACTCCAATCCATACATGGTTGACCGCCAGCGTTTTCAAGTTGATTTGGAGCCTGAAAAGCGCGGAGCCTGAAAACCTAAAGTCTCAAACCACAGTCCCGACACCCTACGGAAGCCCGAGCCAACAACAACTCACACATGGAACATGGTCCATGGCAGGACCTAAATCCCTCTTCTGCCCCAACAAAGCCAACATCAAGCCGCTTAAGATTAAGGGTTAGATAAATTTACTGCACGTCAAGTAAATCGAGTAACCCCCTATGAGACCCGATGAAGAGAAATCATAAAAGCCCTGCTAATCATAAACAGCCCTTGTCTGATCATAAAGGCACCTTGCGCCAGTTAAATCCTACAAGCCCTTTAGCCGCAAACCCTAAACCCTTTTCGGGCTTAGGGGTACGAAGTTTGGGTCGAATCGGACTTTCGGGTGTAAAGTCTGAGGGGGCCCCTCCACCTGCAAGATTCAGCCCTGCAGCCGTGCGACTGGGCTCCCTGTACCGTCGAGCTCGCCACAGCCAGAAGACCTGCCGGGCGAAAATCGCAAAAGAAGGGTGCGAACGTAGCTTTTCAGGGTGTAGGGCCTTGCAGTACCCTTATAGAGCCCTTTAAAGGAACCCTTATATAGAGCCCTTTAAGGGAACCCTATTCTAACTAATAAGGCCCCTATATTATGGGTTCTTCACTGCGCCAGGCACGTGGCACCCGAAACCCCAGAGTAGAGACATTGGTACTACGATCTACCATGCGGACTCCTCATTCCAAGAAAGGATTCCCCAACAAAGAAGAACCTTCAAGTTCTTTTCAAGGAAACCTACAATGAAGGGCTCCTTATCGTGATTTCTCTCAGGTACTGTCCTGAACTAGCAGGTTTGTTCGGGCGTAAACCCTAAACCCTAAACCGTAAACCCCCCAGTCCCCAGACCTTAAACCCCAAGCCAGAACCAGACAGCCCAAACCCTCCAAAACCCTGGAGCCTTGAACCCTAAACCCTAAACCCCTAAACCCTAGACCATAAACCCTAACCTTAAACTAAACCCCATTACTTAAAGGCTCATGGGACTTAGTAACCAAGGTTATTAGTAGGGTATAATTAGGAAAAACCCACTTAGGGGACTTATAACGTACTTACTAAGTCCCATGAGCCTTGAAGTACCCTAAACTCCCCCCTTATAGAACCCTGAATAGATCCCTAAACCCTAAAGAATCCCTTAAAGGAGCCCTTTAAGGAACCCTAGTTACTAAGTCCCAGGATAAACCCACTTATGAGCCTTTAAGTAACCCGAAAGAGTCGCCTTACGGGAGGATCAGCCGCTGAGGGCCTTGGCCAGCGCGAGGCCAGAGCCTGAGCCATTCCGTTCCTTGACGGTTTCGGGTTTAGGGTTCGTCAAGCCTAGAAGTAGAGTCGGTAACCTTTAACCGTTTTAGGGTAGTATAATCATAATCCCTATATAATCCTTATTTTATGAAAAAGGTTAACCTTTGGTTCCCCATGATACCCGACAAGTAGGCAAGATGTAAAGTCTAGTGCATATATGGGTGGTTGTCAAAATTATGGTACCTTTTTGGGCCCCTAGTATAGTACGGCGCCTAATATTTAGGGTACCCAAAAAGGGACCCTAATTTTGACAACCACCCCTATGGTTTAGAGTTTACTGGCGTAGGGTTTACAAGGTTTAGGGTTTTCGGGGCTTTGGGTCTAGGGTTGGGAGGGCTTACACTCTACCTCTACCTTGAACCACCAAGACCTACTCTCCGTAGCGTCCTTAACTATTTCTACAGTAGGGTCTAGAATGGTTTCTAGCAAGAACCTACAAGAGAGTCGGTCATGGTAGTTTAAGGTAGAGTTCGGGGCTAAGCAGCAGATGAAGGCTAGTTGGACCATAACCCGAACATGGAACAAACGTAGAGTAAGCGCAACCGGTGAAGAGGGAAAGTGGACCGATACTGCCCTTTTGATTCCGCTGCAAACCTGGTTTGGAGCTTGTATGGTTTAGATCCCCAGAGAGCCCAATACCCCTTAATTAAGGAATATAGCTTAAATCATAATATGAAGCCCTGTATAATTTAAGCCATATTCCTTAATTAAGGGGATTAGGGGCTCTCCGGGTCCCAAACCCCTAAACCCTCAACCCTCAATCTTCTTCCCTAAGGCTCCCTGTACCCATATAGTAGGTACTTTGGCCTTAAAGGGGTCCCTATATGGGTACTTTAAGGCCTTAGTACCTTCTATATGGGTACATGGAGCCTTTGGGATTGTTGAGTTCCAGACCTTGGACATGGAACTTCGTTGTTCTGTCTTTGGACATATAGTCGAAGCCAGAAACTTGGAACATCATTCTCCTCATGCCCTTAAGGCAAATTACAAGGGATCCTAGCACGAATCCTCCTTAACCCATGTTCCAACTTTCTGGGATTCGCTCTAATCAAAGAGAGACCTTTGAAGCTGCAGATGCAGGGCGTTGTCATCTCCATACTACTGCCCATATACTACTGTTATGGAATTATGTCCCACAACCATAGTAAGGATGGTCTTTTGAGATCGACCTCCACAGTGGTAGTATATGGACTCTTGGGGGTACATATATACGCAAGACTACACGAAACGTCGGCATCCTTTGCTTGTTCGGGGTTCTTTACAACCCGCGTATTGAATCTACAGAGATTCTCAGATTCGCACTTAACACCGAAAGACTGTCCAGAGACTCTTGAACCTCTTCGAGGAGGAGCACAAATCTTAGAGGGCTCCTTGTTTTGAGCTAAGACCGTTTGGACTTAACATCAGCCTTACTTCAGGGATATACCCCCAGAGTATCGAGGGATACTTGACGGTTTTTTGTCCCTGCTGGTGGTCTGAAGTGCCTCATAAAGCTGCCCCAGCACCAAAAAGGGAGCCTTTTTCAGCTGGGGATCTTGGTTACATACCACAGGGGCCTTAATCATATTTTTGGGGTTTCCTTTTATAATGCGCCCACAACCCTATTCTAATTATTAAGGCCCCTACATTAAGGTATTGGGGATCTTCGTTACATACCTCTTAGTCGTCTCCGTGAACCCTGCAGTCTAAACCTTCAAACCCCTCAAGTACCTTCATAGAACCGTCCTGAGAAAGTCTTAAACGGAGCATGTAGCAAGCCTCAAAGGAATCCCAAACTAAACCTTGAATCTAGAATTAGAATGATGTACGGTCTTGTTTGTAAAGCCATCATAACCGGCCGTGCAAGACTGCTCCTACCTCCTATATACACCTGATCACTTTTACCACGAAAAAGGAAGCGAATATGAGCCGACTAAACGCCTATACAATCGTATACAGCCTCTTGTGGCTTGTGGATCCGTTGTTACAGGAGCCCTTAAAGACCCCTTAAAGACCCGTAAAAGGAGCCCTTAAAGACCCCCAAAAAGGAGCCCTTAAAGACCCCTTAAAGGAGCCCTTAAAAGCCCCTTAAAGTCTTGGCTGCCTTCACTTCGAAACTCTGATCCCTCGGCCTTGAACCCAGGGTCCTATCCCTGTAAGCCCTAGAAGCCCTAGAACTAAGCCGCAGCCCTTGGTTCGTGTACTTTTGGGGCTTAAATAGCTACCAAGACTAATTGAGTGACTTTTTCCAAAATTTTTTTTCCCCAAAACCCTGTTCTAGTTATTAATGCCCCTTTCTTAAACCCGAGTGGTACCCTTATACTATCCCTTGAAGGAACCAATTACTAAGCTAGGTTCCTAAGCACTACCCTTTTGCCCTTTTCAGTGTATGGTTCCCTTATCAAAACCAAATAACAGAGAAAAGGGTACCCTTGTTGTTGAAAGGTCACTCAAGAACCTAGACCTCCATCTACCCTCTATTAGACCCTAAATGCCCATTATTTGGGCCATGTACCCCTATTTGAGGGCACAAGGAGGGTCCTGGAACCTAGAATCATTAAGGCCCCTGTAGTAGGTGGGCCCTGATGCTGGCCCTTCTGCGCTCGGGAATCCTCGTCTTCCACTTGCTGCCGAGACCCCAGACTGTCGTTCTTAGCATTTCTAGGGTTTAGGGTTTATGTTTAGGGTTTAGGGGTTTAGGGGGGTCTAAGGTTTATGATTGTGATTATGCTTGTTATTCTTACTCTTAGAGTCTTGATAGAAGTTTCTAGTCGGGAAAAATTCAGTGTTGCTGGTAGTATCATTAGTCGAAGTATTGGTATTGTTATTATTCTAGTTTATTGTAATCATGATCGCAGTGGCTCTTCTGTCGGCCTTGAATACGGGCTTTGCAGTGTTCTTGTCCCATTCTAGATGTGGTTTTACATGCTTTTAATCATGTGTTGTCCCAATCCAGAGGTTGTCTTCGTAGGGCCTGAATATTGACTTTACAGTTTCTTATCCCATGCTAGAAGTGGTTCTTGTTTATAGGGTTGTATTATGGACTCTGTGGTGTCTTATTTCTTTCTAGAAGTGTCTTTTCTAGGCTTTTGATGCGGACTTTATAGGGTCTTTCTGGGGTTTTGTCGGGTCTTACATTGGTGTTGTGTGGTTTAGGGCTTCCCTCAAAGCCTACTTACCCACTTGAGGGCTCAACTCGTCTTGGTCCTTGAAGGACAGGGTATAGCTTTCTTGTACACTCGAGCTTTACGTTCGTATAGACGCAGCATGAACGATGAGTTTCATTGGTACCAGCCCTTAGTAGCCCTTAACTGCTCTAAACCTATTTTCTCTGGAGCAGAATTGCGTTGGGGGGGGGCCCCGGAGGGGAGACCCTCTCCTATGATAAACCCTTATAACCCTAAACCCTCGGCTTGGGGTCTTCTCGCTAAGTGCATACAGGCTTAGACTGCCACCCCCCCCCCCTCGGTTGAATCGTTGAATCGAAGCTTTCACAAGACACGGGTGACACCGTATTATCAGTTATAGTAGAAGTCGTCGTAGTAGTAGTTAGCAGTAGCAGTAGTAGCAGTAGTAGTAGTAGTAGTAGTAGTAGTAGCAGTAGTAGTAGTGTTGCTACTATCAGCTTATTACTATTCTAAATATCATCATCATGGATGTTGCTATCATTCAGTTTGTATGCTTCTTCTTGTTCCGGTTTGGAACCGGTGAGCTGAAGGCTTGTATTCGTCGCGGACGAGGTTGGCGATGTGATGCTTCTGCAGATGCCTCAGAATAAGGGATCTATGAGATTCCTTTAAAGGATCTATGAGGGTTCCTTACAGGGTTTAGGGTTTAAGGGTTAAGTTACCAGTATAGGGATCTATAGTAAATAATTTGGTTTCCTTATTATGGTACCTTAAATTAAATCCCTTAACAAGAGCCCAGGCTTTGGCGTCTGAGTCTGTGTGGAGTTTGTTCGGTCAGGGTTTCAGATGCTTTCGGGTTTAGCTCAAGTTTTAGGGCTTTGGGTAGAACGGAGGTGATTGTAAAAAAAGCCGGTAATAGTCGCTTAAGCAGTTGAACCGATTCGCCGACACCCTGCAGCTCCAACGAAAACCTGTTAAGAATCAAGTTGGGTCTTCGAAAGTCCAGTCCGCAGGTATGTGGTGCCCCTGGCCTTAGCTGCTGCCAACATATTCGCACAGGCCAGGGCTGTGTGGGCAGTACTTGGTCGAGACCAGAGGCGATCCAGAGAGAGAGAGCGAGAGAGAAAGAGAAAGAGTCAGGGAGAGAGACAAAGAGAGCGAGCGAGAAGAGAGAGAGAGAGAGAGCGAGAGCGAGAGAGAGAGAGAGAAAGAAAGGAAGACGGTATATCACATGACAAGAACTAGGGACATAATTAGGCAGCCGGGGAGAAGCAACGAGATAAATAGTGAGTAGTGAGATGTAGTGACGGTCTGGATGAAACACGCGGGTACCATGCACTCATAAGCATACTATCATCTATACATACACATATGCACATACGATTGCTCTTTTGGCTGGTCAGCCATGCAGACTGCTCGTGCGCTCACGATGTTACACGTGGCCGCACATTATATATATATATATATATGTGCGCTCGAAAGGACAGAGACCTGAACGCTTTCACGGGTCATCCCATCGCCAAGCCCAACACCTGGCTTCCGAATACACGTTGTTACCTTGAGAGGAATGAGGAGTCGCGAAGCTTGAGAGTTCGCCTCAACCTCAACCATAAGCCCTAAATCCTTTTCTTATTTTGTTTATTATCGCGTTTGGCTTGGGGCTGTCACCGCTTAGCCCGCAATTGACTTGGAGACTAGGCCAACCCGAAAGCCTACACTGAACAGCCAGACAAAACAGGCTCCCCTCTACCAACCCTAAACCCTTAAACCGTAAACCTTTTCCTGTAACAATGCAAGACGGAAGCATACCTCAACCCCAAAATAGTAGGATTCATTTAAGGAACCCTAATAAAGGCCCAAGGTTTCTTAATCAGGTTCTTACATTATTGTAGGACCCTTATCGATCCCTTATAGTAACCTTTTGGACCAAATCACCCTTATAAGTGGCCAGGGCCTTTTTGAGTTCATTTCGTCCTGGGGGAAGCCAGTAGTCGGGTTTGGCAGAACCCACGGTTTAGGGTTTAGGGTTTAGAGTTTGTATTTGGGTTTGTGTGCGATTTTTCTTTTTTGAGAGTGGTCGGAGTTTTGGTGTTTGGGTCTTCAGCTAAGTCCCGAAACCCAAGCCAAAGTCCTGAGCTGAAATAAAGAGCCCCAACAGCACATAGCTAACATAACTACAAAAATCTAAAGCCCCGAACCTTGAACCCTAAACCACACC
This sequence comes from Symbiodinium sp. clade A Y106, assembly GCA_003297005.1. Classification (NCBI taxonomy): domain Eukaryota; class Dinophyceae; order Suessiales; family Symbiodiniaceae; genus Symbiodinium; species Symbiodinium sp. clade A. The sequence goes on along the minus strand of BGNK01000999.1, from coordinate 75,752 downwards.
ACACACAAAACAGTCCTATGAAACCTTGTAGAAACCCTTCTAAAATCAAATAAAGATCTTCAAACTCCAAAGCACGCTTCTGACACCCCAAACTTCGACGATATAAACCTTTCTACCTAGTAGTAGAGTAGGTAATCTTTATCCTTTTGGGGTAGTGCAATCCCTGTATAACCCTTATATTATGAAAAAGGTTAACCTTTGGTTCCCCATGATACCCGACAAGTAGGTAAGATGTAAAGTCTAGTGCATATATGGGTGGTTGTCAAAATTATGGTACCTTTTTGGGTCCCTAATATAGTACCTAGGGGACCCTAATATAGTACCCTAAATCGTAGGATCCTTATTATAAGGACCCCAAAATGAGGTCCTATACCCGACAAGTAGGTCTAAGTCCGATAAGACCCCTGAACTGAAACGGGAATCTTCCTTCTGAGACTCAGCCCTTGACCCCCTCAGAGCCCGTTTACCTAAACCCTGAACCCTAATGTAGGGGCCTTAAATAATTACCTATACTATTTTGGGGTTCCTATGATTACAATTATAGTATAATGGGCCCCAGAACCCTATTCTAATTATTAAGGCCCCCCTAATTAAGCTTGGGGCGTTTATAGGGCAAAGTTTAGGGTTTCTGCCTACCTCTGTGTTCTGCCCGCGCCTGCGCAGTTGGCGCTCCTCTGCGTGGTGTCGGGTCGACGTCGACTGCGGGCAGCCTCCAGGAGGTGAGTCTTTAGGGTTTACAGCTCAGGGTTTGTGGCTTAGGGTAGGGGGCGAAGGGTTTTTGGGTTTAGAGTTAAGGGATTCTAGCAGCGTTCCGCAGGGGTTCTAACACATCTTGGGGTTTGGGTGGTGTGGACTGCGGTAGAGCTTCAGCTTATTCAGGGTTGTGTCCGGAAGGAACACCACATACTTGGAGGATTCCCAATATAATATATATATATATGTATATATATATATACATATATATATATATATATATATACATATATACATATATATATATATGAATGATAAGTCTTCAGTCTGCCCTTCATCCTTACCCCGATATTCAAGGCCCTCACGTTCCCGACACCGAGTCGGCAGGCCACAACACTTGCTCCACAGCTTCACCATGACTTTCAAGCTGCACTTGGATCTTGCTCTGGCCTTGGCTGCGGCTGAGGTTTTCAGGGCTTCAGTTTGGCTTTAAGTCATCTTTCTGGGGGGGTCAAGTCAGGGCTTGAATATTTTTGGTTTCGGATGTGCTGTCTTCGGTTTTTAAGGGAATGCGTGCATGGATAAACTTCTCCCAGTGCATTCTATCGCCCCTGCTACAGGCACTTCCCCCACTTGGGTTAAGAGTGCTACCGTTAAACGATCCCGACTGTTCCTACAGTCGCCTGCTACTACCGCTGCCACTACTCTTACTACTATTCCTGTTTTTCTTTGCCGTGAGCAGGAAAAATCTACAGGCGTCATGCAATCTTTGCAATTGAAAGACAAGGGACACCAGCACCAATACCCTAGACGCCCATGTGCCTAGATAGTATATGGGAGTTTCCGATAATAGGGGACGTTAATCTGGTACCTTAAATAGTAGGGTCCTCATTATAAGGACCCCCAAATAAGGTACTCCTAGTTTCGGAATCTCCTATATGCTCTGGCCCTCAACGGGGCTTCTACACAGTAACTTTCAGGCTGCCATTTATACCGACGGGGTTCAGGGTTTTGGGTTTAGGATTTAGGGTTTTGGGTTTAGGGTTTTGGGTTTTGGGTTTAGGTGGCAGAAGTGATAATGCCTGTAGCCCGTCAATCCCTAAACTCTTTCCAAACCCTGATCCCCCAGGACCCTCCCAAGCGCCCTTCAATAGAGTCTTTATGGCCCTGAATAGTGGGTATTTGGGGTACATTAAAGGGTAGTTGGGGGGTCCAAGTATTCTTACATATATATATATATATCATAGCCGCTTATGAACCCAATTAGGATACATATTAGGGAGTTTCCGAAAATTAGGGGACCGTCTAGGCCTAAGCTGTACTTACACTTCTTACTTCTTAGGCCGCGGTTTAGTCCCAGGGACACTGAGCCTCTTGACCTGCAACCCTAAACCCTAAAACGCAAACCCTGCACCCCTAAGACCCCAAAGCCCCAAACCCCAAAAACCTTTAATCCCCAATCCCCAAGCAAAAACAACCTACATCCCCAAACTCTAAAACCGTAAAGCCCCACACCCTAAAATCCAAAATCCCCAAACTCTAAAATCCCTAAATCGCCAAACCCTAAAAATCCCAAATCACCAAACCCTAAAAGCCCTAAATCCCAAACTTTCAAATCCTGAATCCCCAAATTCCAAAGCCCATACCCTAAAAACCGTGAATCCCCTAAAAATCCTAAATCCCCAAACCCCAAACCAAAGTTGTGATGAATCCTTGCAGGGAGGCTCAGAGGCCTTCTCGAGTGTATAGCTCATAACAACACTGAGAATATATAGTGACAATGCTAAGTTCAAAAGCAATACTAACAGCAGTACTCAGAATAATAGGAAATATACATATATATATATATATACCTGTGTATTCCGATGCGCCACAAATAATCGGCAACTTGGAAATATCCAGTTATACCCGGGAGTGGGCGGAAACATGTTTGCCATCATCGAAGTTGGCGAATCCTACTTTTCGAGCATTTTCGGCTCGAAGAAGCCGGAGTTTGCAATCATGTTGGCCCTTTGGGGTCTTGGTTTGACGGTGCTACCTCCCCTTGCAAGTTTTGCATCTGATGTGCTGCAGTCGGTGTTTTAATTGCACCGAGTGCCGACACTCAGGCCCAAGGGTTAGCGAGCAGTGGTTTTGCTTTCGGCTCGCAATGACAGTGATGACTGGCAAACTGCTCAACAAGGCTATCAAAGCTGGTGCCTTGATGATATAATATTGGACTTTGATCATGTCTGGCTACTGTCGCCGTAGCCCCAAATTCTAGCAATCCATGCTCCAGGTTTGCTGGAGCTTCCGGAGCAGTTCTGGCGTGAAGCACGACATGTCATGTATCCTACCGAGAACCGAGCGCCTTCGATGACATTCTTGGTATGTCAGAAATTACACTCATCCAGCATTTCTTATTGCGATCTTAGGATCGTAGCTACGAAGCCCGTGCCCAGAAGCTTAGGAAGACATCACCGACGAAGAGATGGCCACTCTGTTCGTGAACTATTTCAACCATGGCTTTACATGGGTTTTGTGCCGCACCTACCGTTGTATGAGTGACCTAGCTGCATGCTCCACCCAAAAGCCCTCAATCATAAAACTGCCCTAGTCGCAGGCCCTTCAGTTTTAGATGTGGTATCTAAGGATTCCGATCAAGGTCACAGCCGTACTGAGCTCTTCGTATCTTTTGTGGGCAAGCCAGCTCCCGGAGGTGAAACACCATTGGTGACACTCCTAGGTAGCTGCTAGAGGCTAGAGTTATGTGAGGGGTTCCTATAAGGGGGAATACTGCGCAGATGTACAGGTCCTGTGTGTCGGAAAGTGCAAAGAGTCAGCCTCATCAGTTATGAAGGGATCTTATCACCATGTGTACAATTATTGCAGCGCCCTGCGCAGGCACTGGTTTCCCTGGCTTCTGGAAGTGCCCCCCGCTTGTCTCAGTCGATTGCCTGGCAAGAACAGTGTGCTGCATGTTTTATGCAATGATCATCCAAACGCACAACATCTTTTGCTTCTCAAGCTGGGGCCACATTTATATAGGGGTTTCAAACTCCGGGTTCTTATTGCTTTCGTCGGGGTCGGGACTCGCTAGCATGCCCAAGCGGGAGAGGGTCACGCCAGGCCATGTCAGAGGACTCAACACGCTGTTAGGCAACAACGAGTTCTGCCGCAAACGACTCCTGAAGGAGGGGTCACTGCTTAAGTGGCCAAGCCCAAAGTTGACAGGAATCATCAGTATGAAGGCCCTCCGGCTGAACCGAGCAGTGATGCGAAGGGTGGCTGAAATTCTCTGCCCTCAAGACCAGCACCCCCTATCAATCAGAGTGCCTGGAATCAAGCAAGAGGCCGGTCAGTAATGCCCAAAAGGTAGAAGGTTTTGTTCATGCACTCTCCAAACCCAATCGCTGCATTCCTTTACAAGCACCTCCGCCACGCTGCAGATTCGACAGCTGCGCAGCGACCTCAACATGGAACCAGACCCTGCCAGTTGTCACTGTGAAGCTCATGCGATTAGGTCCTTTCAAACCTTGATTAATCGAAGGCTTTTTGTGTCGAAAAAGAAGAGAGAAGCATGTATGCAATTTACATAATTTCGTGATGCTTGTGCTACTAGAAGTTTTAAATCTGGAAATGAGAATTCTGTCGAGTTTTAGTGCTGCCCATCACAACGGTAAGGATATCGATTTGCACGATCTCTTCTCATTCTACAAGCGCTTTTGGACTGAAAGGCCGAAACTTCAACCGGGCCAGAACCAGCCCCAGCCAGCCCAGCCCGCAGCCCCAGAACCGGAGTGCGAGGAAGGGTGCCAGGAAGAAGGGGGTGAGGAGGAGCCTTTAGAGGATGATGGTTATGTTGATGACGACGATGCTGTCGATGGGCTTGAGGATCGTGAGCTAGGGGAGAGGTTAGGATTGCTGGTGCCTGCCCGCCCTGTGACCAAGCCTCCGAAAGCAGCTATGGAAGTTGCTCGTGCAGAACGACTTGCAAGGATCCAACAACTTAAGACCCTTGACACCATTAGCCGAACCGTACTTCTTCGAGTGTCACACCTAGGATTATAATATAGGAGTGCAGAACTTAGGAATAATTCTCTGAAGTTCTACAAAATCTTGCTACCCAGGATGGACATTGCAGCTCGACGGGCCGCTCTTGCTGCAGCAGCTCCAGGTGGAGCCGCTGCGCCAGCAGGCGCCTGGTTCAGACTTTTGGCTTCCGGGTTTGTGGTCTGGGTGGGGTTATTCTACGCCTGGTTTATTTAGATGCCTAGGTTTAGATTCGCTCAACTTAGATAGTATTTTGCTCCTTAGGACCCATCAACCCGGATGAGCTTGAGACTCAGCCTGTGGAGCTCCCAGACATGGACCTTCCTCCTCGAGTCCTCTTTCGTGATAAGGAGCAACAGTTTCATGATTGTGCCGCCCCAGCGGGCCTCGATAATCCGGAACGCAAATGCTCCTCGAATCCTCCATCCATCACAGAGCAAGCTCCGAAAACTCCTGTTGAAGCAGTGGTTGTGGCGACACCTCGCTCCCCGACGCCGACATCGACTCCGAAAGGTTCGCAGGGCGAGCCCAATTCGAATGGTTGCCAGGTTGGTATGGAAGGGCCAACTCCGGGTAATTCAGAAGTCGATGGACCGCAGGGTGGGCCTGCTGTGGAGGATGCGGAGCCCTTGAAGTCAGAAGGTGATGGTGATGGGCTGCAGGATGTGCAGCAACCTGCTGCCATGGAGGGTGACAAGCCCTCGAAGTCAGAAGCTGATGGACCTGATGATGATGGAATTTCCCTCTCCATTCCCTCCAGGTCTGAATGCGAGGCTGCAGATGTCTTCGATAGCCAAGCAGCTAGCCTTATCAGACACTATTGTGCCTGATTTTTTCTTAAAGGACTTGGGCAGATAGTGACTTCGTCTCAGTCAAGATTCAGGGCCAGGGTTTACAGCTCACAAATACTTCTCGATTTAAGCTGTATGGCTCCTACTTCTGGTCTTCCAGGTCTTTCTGACTCGACAGCAGCAGCGTGCGGGTGGCTTGGAGTTCGAGGATGAGGAGGAGGAGCCAGTCAAGCCTACCCGGGGCCGCGGTCGCGGCGGCAGGGGCGGGCGCGGCGGCGGGGGACGCGGGTGCTTGAAAAAGCCCGCAGCAGCCAGCCATGGGCGGGGGCGCGGGTGCTTGAAAAAGCCCGCAGCGGCCGACCGTGCTTTCCTTGGTGAGAACGGCGATTTGCCGAAGGACGAAAGACCGAGGGCGAGCGAGTCCCTTGGTGAAGTCGTGCCGGCAGAGACAAGCAAGAAGACCAACACAAAGACCGGTGAGACCAAGCTAAGCAAGAAGCGACCCTGCGAAAGCAAGTCCGATGGTGCAGAGGGTGTTGTGGCGAAAAAGGCGAGAAACACCTTCGCCAGGCGGCCCCGTCCCAAAGAGACTGCGAACCCGGCTTCGATTGCCAAGTGGCATGGCCTTGGGCAGTTCTACGACTCTACGACAATCAGATCGGTCCTCTTCTTTGTGCTCCCAGCAAGTACGAGGATTTGTTGGTGTGTTTAAACATTTGTTGTTCACGCAATTAATTAAACTATAGCTACTCCATAGAATGACTGGGTTCTCGTATGCTTATTATACAAGTAATCTCAGCCAAGCCAAAAACAAGTCGAGTACAAACTAGGTGCTTCAACGTTGCGAAGTATCCCTGAACTATATCCAAATCCGAAATTGCAAGTCTGAAAACCAAAGCCTTATGTAGACTATCATACCTAAACTTAAACCAAACCTGAACCCTAAAGCCTCAAGGCCAAACCATGTCTCTGCACCTATCAGCGAATACCCGAGTAGAAGTGCCAAGCCCTGGAACCCTCGATTTCAGGACGACTTCTGGAAGTTCTTCAGCACGAGGTGCTCGCAGGAGACTTGCGAGACAATCGAAGATTACAAAGCTATGGCTGAGACGATTGTGCACGATTTCCTTCAGGGTTGCCAAGGCTATCAAAAAAACTCTCCCGAGGCTGACTAGAGCCGGGGGTTCCTTAGCTTCGGACTTCGAGGACCCGGTGCATCTTCCTCACTCGACTTAAGGCAGCTTCAGCCTCAAACCCGCAGTGCACAAGGTTCCGAAGTGTGAGAGCTCAGATCGTCGGATCTTGCACAGACTTGAGGCAGTTATGGTTCTGCTTGCTTACAGGATCTTCAGCTAACTAAGGCATATTGAGTTTTGCAGTTTCTAAGTTTGGGTTCAGGGCTTAGGGGCTTCAGCTATTATTATAATAGAGTAAAAGCTAGTGGCTCCATGAGTAAACCCTAAATCCCCAACCTCGAACCCCAAAACCTTAAGACCTTAAAGCTCTAAACCTTAAACCCATAGCTTCGAACCCCTAAACCCAAAAACCCTACAGCCCTGAACCCATAGCCTTAAGCCGATTCTGTCAATACTACCAAGCCTCAAGTCGCTTTTGATTTGCCTGATGCTGCCAGCAGCAGCAGATGGCTCGGGGAATCCTGGCGAGCACGGGGGAAGGTCATTTTTCGGCTTTCGGTCGAAGTTGAGGTATCCATATCCTAGGGCCAAGGGTGGTGGTGCTCAGATTATACGAGCTTCTTCAGTGATCATTGCCGGGCGGGGAGCACCGCACTTCTATGAGAGTGCACTGCGCCACAGCTTTTCTGCAAAGTCTTGCTGTTTCAAGGGACAAAAGATATCATGCCTCATTGTCTTCCGACATGGACAGCCCACTGCTGAATTATACATAGCTGAGAAAGCCCAGAAAGATCTGTCTCCAGGTACAAGCAGCTGTCCTGCTTGGCCGGCCAGCAGCATGAGCCTCCCGAGGGGGCTGTCGGTGTATGCTCGGTATGGGAAGCGGCCACTTCCTGAACCGTCTGGTACAACCCTGGCATGTTTGCTGCCTGATAATCGGAGTGCTTGTGTTGAACGTCTGTGTGCCGGAGTGATTTTGCAGTCCTCAAGCATTCTAGAAACCTTGGGGTGTGTCTTAGCCTCCTTAGCCATGACACCGGACCAGATCGAACTGCTTCTTCGCAGAATGATAGCGATGGGCCTTCCGAAGGCACTACTTCCTGCAAGTGATATTTGTTTGTGGTGCTTGTAGTTTAATGCTCAGCTACTTGTTGTGTTCCGAATGTTTTTTGAGGCATTCGTGATGATCGTCTTGATGACCTCTTACCTCCCAAGGGTTCAGAGCGACCGAGAATATGATTTGATCGAGTTTTTCAGCGGGGCCGGCCGTATCGCTAGGCTGGCGGAGTGTGTGGGATATCGGAGCCTGGCTTTTGACATTATCTATGATAAGCAGTCGAAGCCAAAGGGTCGTCGAACGAAGGCCAAGGGATCTAAGGGGAGGAGCTGCATGGATTTAAACACCTCGGCGGGATTCCTGTTCCTTCTCTCGCATTAGAAACATTAGTCTTAGAGCGGTTGAGGCAAGTGCTTGTACAACTAGATATTATGGTGCAGTGGTGGGTATCTAAGGCTTGCTATCAGTGTGTTGCTCTCCAGCAAGTTCGAAGCTGTCGTTACAGTTTGGGCTATATGTTGCTCGACTTGGGTGCAGATCAACGCCGGAACTTCTGGACGCAGTCCTCTACACCCCATGGGCAACCCTTTACAGCCATCTGTTCGGCAGGCCAATGTGCTGGTCTCCAGGTGCATTGCTGCTTCGATCCTTACACCCTAAACCCTAACTATGCTAGTAGCCGAGCCCTGAACCTAATATTCTGGGGTCAACCAGGATTGTGTTGATTACGCTACATGGGACCTAGCATCAACGGCTTCTTGGGGGAGAAATACAGTGCGGCATCATTTGGGGATGTTTGGGCCCAGGGCTTCTGTTTTCGAGTTTGTGTTCCTTTGGGTATGTGTACATTATACCAAAATATTATCAGGTGTATTCTGCTGATAATGATGACGGTTTGTGCTGGCGGTGTCATCGTCGTGGAGAACCCGGGCACTTCATTAATATACCTACATGATAGGTGGCAGTGGATGCTGCAACGTCTCGGGAGTGCCAAGATCCCCGCTCCTCTGATCAATTCTAGTAGATACGAAATAAATACCTCAAGATAAATCAGAGAACTTTCCTATATTGAATACCAGCCTATTTGTTCCCCTAAGAATAATAAACCATCGCTGCTAAGGTCTACCGCCAGGGCCTATGGATGCATCTTTATAGTTCAGCTACTTGGAAAAGAACAATCCTCTGGAGCACTTCTAGGGCCATCGCCTTGTTCAACCTGGGCACCCTGGACCGGAGCAAGAAGTCTACAGTGGCAACCTCTCACAAATCCCGTAACAAGTCCGGCAAGAAGACCTACACAGGTTCAAAGAATCTACGAGGGACCCAGAAGCTTGCTTGATACTATTCAGTTCTCATTTATCGTAGCAGCACCAGCCCCAAACCAGACCCCGAGCCTTAAAATCCTGGAGACTAGAGTCCCAACCAAACCCTAATCCCCAAGCCACTGACCCCTAAAACCCGAGATCCCTAAAACCCTTCCCCCGCCCAGTCCCAAACCCAAACCCTAGACCGGACTGTTGTCTGCCTCCCAGGACGTATCCGCCAAAATTTGCTGCTGCTGTGGTACGTGAGATTCGCAGCCTGCGGGCAACGTCCAGAGACCCGCTGCTTGTGTCTTGGCCGGAACACATGTTATGGGAGTCTTGGTAGGGACTGCTTCTTAAGGAACTTATCGGCTAGTTTCTTCTGTGTGGTGATTCTGTGGTTGCTCCGAGGATACTGATCTTACCAAGCCGCTAGCTCGTCTGCTTTCGGAGATGTCTTGGGATGATAAGTGGGAGGATGCCAACTTGGACATGCCGCTTTGGTACGCCAGGAACAGCAAATTGCTGATGTTGCCTGATGATTTCAGGGGACTTCTGGCTACTAGCTAGGATGCTGAGCAGCTGCTTCCTCTGTGGGGCTTCTGTTTCCTAGGCCCCGCAAATTCATGCATAATTTGCTCTGCTGTGTTTATTACACACTGACTGAAGCCTGAAAGTCCCTTCTCGCTACGTGAAAGGAGCTTTGCTCTTTTTTATAGGCACGCTTGAGTTTTGTTGCTTTTGAGCCCCAAAACCGGAACCGAAAGTGGGCGGGAAAACCCGGGAATTGTGCGGACAAACCCGGGAAGTGGGCGGAAACACCCGGACAGCATTTCCCACCCCCTCACGTAATACGCTGAACGTGCCAAATCCGTGGCCACGTAAGGAAACCAAGGGGGCCTTAGTTCTACGAGCCTTTAAAGCCTAGCCATGGCTCAGAGTCGTTCGTGGTCTTCCACAACCTTCGAAAGAGGGGTTGCCCTTGCTGGCAATCAGTGCCTCGACATCAAAAGTGTTGGTGGAATGCCGCCGGACGATCAGATCCTGGCGATGGAGGAGGAACTTCGGAAGCTTGAGGCGGTGTACTTAGTCTACTTGACAATGTTTGTGCTGCTTTTGGCTTGGGGGTGGTTTCGTGGTGCGGGCTTCATGATGTCGTGTGCTTGGCCAGGCGCAAGAGTTAGCTCTCAAGGAGAAGTGTACGCCAACGGTGGCTGCCACACCGGGTTCCGGCCGCGGCAATGCGAAGCGGGCTGTGGCTACTCCTTTGACACGGCGGACCCAGTTCTACGAGCCGGTACAAGCGAGCAGCCAGGACACCGATCTTTTAACGCACATACTTAAAGATCACTTGTCTTCTCAAAGGACGGACAGGGGAACAACGCCGACATTGCCTCTCCAGCCCAACGGGAAACCCCGGCGCCGAAGCCAGTGCCTGTCTCTTGGCTTCCCCAATCTGAGACTACTCTTCCTGACACCCAGACGGACTCGCCCGGGCCTGTGTCAAACCTTCCAGACCCAACCGCTCTGGCCGTAGCCAGCGGCCTTCAAGATTCCGCAATGGTTGCCACAGCCGATGCCGAAGCCGCAGCCGATGCAAACAAAGGCCTTCCAGACTCCCCAATGCCTCCCGCAGCCCATGGAAACCAAGGCCTTCCACCTCCCGCTTCAGGCACAGATCAGGCCAACAAGAAGGGCAAAGGCAATGGGGCCAGTGGCAAAGGAAAGGGTCAGGGCCAAGACACCGAGACCGCAGATCCGCCATCCAGCAATCCCCGAGCTCACGCACCCAGCCAGCCATTGGTCGACTACCAGAACGGCCCACCTCCTCCCGACGACGTCCTCGACAAGCCGACAGAAGGAGCAATCTACAAACGCCTCGACCGCCTCAGCAAGCCGAGAGCTGATGGCTCGTACCTCCTGCCGGAGGAAGTTATCCTAAACTTCCGAAACAAGGCCACACGGGCCGGAGTCATCCAGGCTTTTGAAAAGGTGGGATATAGTCCGGCTGCTTGGTTCAAACCTCTCTGTCGAGGACTTGCTTGTGACTGCTCCCAACCCTAAACCCTAAACCCTAAACAGTATGCAAGAGCAAGAGAATTCGGACTTTAAACAAACCTAGGATGCCTTCGTTATCAAATGCCGCAAAGTGCTGGAGATTTCCAACGAGGTCGAAATGAAAGAGCAGTGGGAGTTCATGACTGAAGACGAGATGAGAGATGAAAACTGGTCTGAGCTACCTAGTTCCAATTGTAATTATTGCATCTCGAACCTGTAGTCAGTATGATGCTCCACCCTACCCAGATCTAAGGGAGAGGATCGCCGGTGTGAAGGCCCACTGCGACGCCAACATAGGATTCAAAAGGACCTCGAGTTGTGCCAATGCAAACTCTTTCCGGCTCTAGCAAAAGCTTCAATTCATGCTGTTGCCCAGGACCAGTTTGTATGACAACAAGACTATGTACTGGGCTTGCAAAAAGGTCACGGGCCACAAGAAGAATCTCGGCATCCTGTTACTTTCTCCTAATATATCATAGGAATACTTCAACCGCCCCAGCTCTGCCCAGGAGTACCAAGCGCTCCTTGATCCAGCAGATGCAGGAGTACGATGAGGAGGGTGAGCTCAAGGATAAGGACCTTGATATGGATTGGGATAAGATTGACATGCAAGGCCGTTCGCCCTCAAGGATACAAGGGTTCTACATGTTGGGTTTAAATTAGGTTTGTGATTTTTGCTGGCGTGGCATGTAGTGGCTAGACAAACAGTTGCTGGTCCGAGGCAAAGATTCGAGCGCCCCGCCGACGCCGTCTCAACCAGGGCTGGAAGGGGTCGACAAGAAGTCGTTGGCTTGCTTCCCGGATATCGAAAAGGTCACGACCCCGAGCTCTATGATCCCCAAGGCAGGACTTGCTATCGAGAAACGATTGTCTAAATTGGGGACGGGCAAGACCGATCTCCTGAACGACTGCGAGAAGACGGAGCAGGTGAACAAGCGCCTCAATTAAACCCAGAGTTTAAAACACTGTAGCATCGTCGCCCCTATCATAAAATAAACTTCTAGCGAACTTCTCATCCCACCAATATGAACACGCAACTTGTTTGGGAACGCACTTGTTCCAAAGCCCAAACCCGAAACCCCCTAAACCCTAAATCCCTAAACCCTTACAAAACCCTGAAGTCCTAGACCCTGGACTCCGTCAGACTAATTATATATATACTGGTTTAATGCCATGACCCACAAAGTGTGTGCATTGGTGCTGTAAAAAATCTTATTCTTTCACAATCACCAGTTACGAAATTACCCGAAAACCCCTGAACCCTAAACCCTAGCAATAAGTTGTCTGAGGGGTCTACACCAATCCTTTGCCAAGGATGACGGATCGGATCGCGAAGATGGTCCAGGATCTGACCGAGCAGGACAAGGAGTTGACGCAGTTGTACGAGGATGGGATGGTTGATGGCTACACACAGGAGCTCCTTTGCTGATGATTGTCGCAACACTGGTAGCTTGTTGTCTACTTGCAGAGCTTCTAACTCTTGTTAGACTCTTGTTGTACAGTGTCATCTGAGGATCCAAAAGAAGATTTTTCAGGGGCTACTCAGGGCCCGCAACCTGTCAAGGGCTTGGTTTTTATAAAGCTGCCGGCTGCACTCTTTCCTTTTCGGTTCGAAGTCAGGGGCACTTCGCTGTGAGGTGTGTGCAATCTTTGATGATGGAGCCACGTGTGAAGCCACTTAGCTGATTCTAGTCTATGCAAGCAGTCTAAATTCCTCCTTCATTTCTGGGATCCAGCCCTGAAGCCCCAATCTGAAATTGCTTGAGGACCGTGATTGCCAACAACAGGAAGAAGATTCAGGAGGTTCCACCGCCAGCACAGGAGCCTCTGAGAACGCCTAAGCGTGGAAGAGAGGGTGAGCCTGCTGCTACTCCTAAGAGCAAACCGAAAGCCAAGGCCAAGGGCCGTGGCAAACCCAAGGCTAAGGCTAAGGCCTAAGTGATCCGAAGGATTACATACGTGCTTCGTTCGCCTGAAGGTGACTTGCATACTTTCCGAAAGGATTCTTATTCCCAGACCTAGGCCCTCTAGCCGCAATAATAATATAGTTGGGGTTAACAACCGTCAGGGATGGGAGAAGGACCCTTCAACAATTAAGTGTAGGATTGGAATGTGAACTACCGCATCAGTCTTAACAAGACAGGGCAGGACTACCTGCCATTGTCTGTGTGTGCACCGGGACGTGCATGCTGGAAGAAGTTTCCTGGGACCCAAGGTTTAGTCCTAGTGTGGTTCGTGTTTCGGGTTCGGCTTTATGGTCTACTTAGTATCATTACTATACTATGTTTACCTTACTTTCGTTATACTTATCTGATCATACTACAAGTGTTGGCAGTTCTTGCAGTAATGATGATCTCTACGAGCAGGAACTGTAGTAGCTAACGAGTTCTCGTTATGAAGCCACACGAACCGTTTCTACCGGGAATCCAAACTATGACGCACGATGCTATACCTGACCTTTGACTATTTGCTACAAAGATTATACTCCTCTTTCTGATGCTGCCGTTGCTGTTCCAGCTGGTGTTGGTCCATCCGATTTGGATGCTGCTTACTTCCTGCTAGCACGAGTGCTGGTGCAAGTAGTAGTCGTCGTCCACGTCGTTGTCATCGCTACGTTTCCCGGTTTCAAACATGTTCTGCTACTACGACTATTAGTTTTGTTAGTAGTGCTGCTGCTGCTGCTGCCATTGTCCCCTCTAATGGGATATCACGACCACTGCTCTCCTACTCCTACCCTTGCCACTGTCACTTCCACTACCACTACCTGCTGTGGCTGCTGCTGCTGCTGCTACAACTACTACTACCCCTCCTGCTACTACTACTACTACTACTACTCTACTGCTGCTTCCAAGACGCTGAACCCTATATTCTGAAACCCCTCTCCCCTGAAGCCCAGGTCTTCCAAGACGCTGAACCCTAAACACCGAAACCTCTCTCCCCTGAAGCCCAGGTCTAAACTGCTCCGAGACCAGCAAATCATTAGGTCTTTGTAGATCTATATAATCCAAGACGCTGAACCCTAAACCCAGAAACCTCTCTCCCCTGAAGCCCAGGTCTAAACTGCTCCGAGCCCAGCAAATCATTAGGTCTTTGTAGATCTAGATAAAGAACATCAGTCCTATGTTAACCCCAAACCGAAAACATGCTCGAGAATCTAGAAGCAAATCCCGAAGCCCCAGCATCCTTACTTACTCATCCTTATCTGTTGGTATTGTACTCTCAAATGCAACAGAGATTGAGCTGGGTGGCTACGCCTCGGGGTTGGTGGTTGTCGACTATCGGGTTTGGGTTTAAGTACGTTGGAAGTGCCAGGTGAGACGACGAGGGCGCCGATGCTGGAGCATTGGGCAGAAGACTATGGTGACGGGGTGTCGTGTCTTAAGCTAGCTTTTAAGTTTTAGTCTTTAGTCTAGGGTCGAGGATTTATATAGGTTCGAAAGCTTAGGGTTACGGGATTTTCATAATCAGAAGCTTGGTTTATGAACCTAGATTTAAGGGCTTGCTTCCAAGATCCCGGTGCTCCAAGGCACCAGCCTCGAGCATTGCCGGCAGCATCCGTGCTGCCAAGGAGGAGGGCTCCGAAGGCCTGGGCGTTACCAGCGCAGGCAAAATGCTGGAGTCCAATGCGACCAGGGATGTGGACCGACTGTTCAATTCTTTCAATCTGGGTCTGAAGGTTCAGCGGGAAAAGCTGATCTTTCCAGCACAAGATGGCAACAGCATGCTAGAAATTCCCTGGATCAAGCCCTCTAGCTGGATATCTTATTGGCTAGACAAGTATCCACAACTTCTGTGTGGGACTACAGCGATCGAAGCAGAGCTGGAAGCATTCTGGTATTGCTACCGGGCTGTTCAGCCAGGCCATGCAGTATTTCGTCATGAACCGTGCAGGCTGAGAAAGACGATCCCAGTTGCTCTACATGGGGATGAAGGAAGATATCTCAAAAGATCTAATTTCATGATCTGCACTATTGAACCAATCTTGGGATCGCACAAAGCAGATCTGCCCCGCTGTGATTGTGCCGCCGATCCTGTGCTGAGCAGGTACAATGATTTGTCTTCTGATGATTCTGATGAGGATGATGCCTCCATCTTGAGGGTTGCTTCGGGGCAGAAGACAAATTCCAAAGGCCACCCCTTCCTGAGTAAATTTCTCTGCTTCGGTCTAGCCAGCACATACAAGAACTATCCCGAGCTACTGCACGAGCTGTTCCGACTGGTCAGCGAAGACCTGAATGAACTGTGCACCGCTGGAGCAGCTGTCGCTCAGAAAGGGTACTTCTACACAGGGTTTCTTGGCCTCAAGGGAGATATGAAATTTCATCACCAAATCGGCTTTTTCGAGCGCAGCTACTATAACTTGGGAAGGGTGCGAAACCTAGCGATGTGTCACCTTTGCAATGCGGGGATTGCAGAAGCCCCGTTTGAGGACTTGGATGACCAACCACAATGGGAGGCTTCGCTTTACATGAATGCACCCTGGGACTCCAATGCAATCCCTCCAGTGGCACAAGTTGAATTCGACCCAGCCTGCACGCCATTGGTCTTCCGTCTGGACCCGTTCCACCTCTGGCGGGCGGGCACAGGTAGGGATTTGGTAGGGTCGACCATCGTCACCTTGTGCGAACTACAGAAGTTTGACTGGAGTCCAGAGGATACGACAAACATCGACGATAGATTGGATCGTGCTCATAGCTGCTTTAGGCTCTGGGCGTTGGGCTCACGCAAATCTCCGTCATTGCGCAGTTTTACGAAGCTGAATCTGAATCGCAAAAGTCGAGCATCGTTCCCCTGGATAAATTGCAAAGGCAGTGACACGTCCCTGCTTACCAGATGGCTTTTGTTTTTCATCAATCATCAGATGAGCAAAGCTGGGGATACTCGTGAGCAGACCTTGCTTTTCAATGCGATGACCCAAACCTTGAGTTCTGCCCTAGTGTTCTGGGATATCTTGCATTCGCATCCACTGTGGTTGCACAGAAAGTGTGGTCAGCGCTTGCAGCATCATTTGTCTCGTATGATACGAGGTTACAAGTTTTGTGCAGCTCAGACTCAAACAGTTGGGTTCAATGGCTTTGGACTCAAACCGAAGCTACATGGCCTCCACCATCTTAGCAAAGACCTCCTGATCCAGCTTCGAACCAAAGCCAGGCGAATCCTAAACCCACTTTGTTTCTCTTGTGAATCCAACGAAGACGAGGTTGGTAAAGTAGCCCGGCTATCCAGGAGAGTATCATCCCGACTAGTGAATACTCGTGTCTTCGATAGGATATTTTTCAAGACAAGAGCACTGCTGCGCAGGCACTTTCCAAGCCAGAAGCGGAAGCTCAAACGAGCCCGGCGAGCTCGGCATCGCTAGGGTTATTCAAGCCATTGTATCTTACATTCTGAGAACCCATTTTAAACCCTAAACTCAATTCCTACCTATAGTCTCCATTGTAGTTCCTTTTTTTGGGTAACCAAAAACTATATTATAGGATCCTAACCATAAAACTGGTTAACCAAAAAAGGAACTACAATGGATACTATAGGTATAATTTCCCGGAACCTAACTCGTACAGTAGTCCTACATTCCTACATCCTGCTGTGTTCTGCTTCGTAGCTCTGGGAGCCGATCTCTCAAAGGGAGTTAGGTTTAAGGATAGGTGTATTATGGTATTATGTTATAGGTGGTGCTCCAACTGAAAGCTCAGCAGCGAAAGCTCAGCAGCAGCGGCCAGGCGAGCTGAAATGATGTGGGCAAGAGTCACTCAAACCTCAACCATAAAGCTGCAAACCACGGCCCCAAAGTCGTGCAATCCCTAAAATAGAGTCAGCACATATCAAACCACGAACCCTAAACGATATCCCGACCTCTTATATAACCCTCTAAGGCTTACATGAACTTGCTAGGATCAACAAGGTTTCTAATTGGGCGGAAACTGTTTTCTGGGGACGAATTGGCCTGATAATTTCTGATTGGGCGAAGGTTTCCGGCTTCAGCAATGTGGGCGATTAAAGGCCATGCGAGGAATGTCCAGGTATATATGTAGATAGATATGTATCATATGTTTGTTCGATTGCTTGAAGTATAGGCGGCCGAGTCAGGGTTGTCTGACGTACATAACCAAAGAGGACGTACTTCTCAAGCCCCCTGGTCCTGTAAGCCCGAGACCGTAAACTGCAAACCTAAAGCTAAGCTTCAAGGTCGGTATGTAAAGTACGTAGTTCTCCGAGGTTTTGGGTTCAGGATTTAGGGTTGCGGGTTCAGGATTTAGGGTTTATAATTTAGGGATCACGGATCATGGTTTAGGACTTGTTCCCCGACGTCACGTCACAGCACCAAGGCCGTTCCCATCCTAGCAAGGAGGCACCACTCAGAGAAGCTCGGTTGCACTTGGGGTAAGGACCAGGAGGATTTGGGTGTTCCTCTCAGTCTCAGCCCAGGGGTGTACATGCTAATATATGCATGAGCAACTAAACTGATGAGTATGTGCACGTTTACCGTAGCACAGTTTATTTATGTTGGTCCCAAAACAGGTAATTTTCTGTAGCGAATCTTGTGATTACGAGTATGAAACGGAGTACCGACATTTCATGTCATACACTTCGGATTAGGGATCCGGCTATGTCTTTCCAGGTCGATTCCTTCATTATAGCATTTTGGATGGTCTGGGTAGCTTTGTCCACCGACCCCTTTCTGTGCTTGGTGCTTCGTTGATGCTCCCACCAGTAGTTACAGCTAATATAGGGGCCTCAACAATTACCAATATTATTGCGCGGGTGCCTTCTTATAACTATAGTACTAATGGGCCCCAAAACCCTTATCGCATCCTCTGGGGTTTCAATGGAGCGTCGGGGTGAGTTTCTACGATGCAGAAGGTGATGGTGTGTCACCGAGGAGTGAGGATTAGAATAGAAATTACACGTGGCCATACCCCTTCTTCTCGCACAAGGAGCTCATAGTGAGCACTCCTTTTATGTGGGTCTTTGATGCTGGTAGGATATAGGAATCAAAGCCTGCCCTAAACCCTGAACCCACAACCAACCCTAAAGCCTGAACCCTAAATCTCTAGTCCGTCCATTCTTCCAAGGCTTTGGCGGGCAAGCGTCGTCCTGGTGACGCTGGAGCTCCTTGTCCAGGCCGCCCTCGGTTCAGTGCTTCGGTTCGGGTTCGGAGAGTGTGGGACATCACGGAGTGTTCTTGGGAGATTTTGTCTTATCGAAGTAAAACTCCAAGGGATCATATAGAAATCATGTTGTCATTTTGGTTCTAAGGGCCCTGAATTAAGAGTTGTCGCCCTGGGGGGGGGGGGGGGAACTTTTNAAAAACTCCAAGGGATCATTAAGAAATTTTGGTTTTATTTTGGTTGCAAGGGCCCGGATTTAAGGGGTTGCGCCCTGGGGGGGGGGGGTGGAACTTTTTCAAGAATAGCTGTATCATCCGGAACAGGTATGTAGTTGTGTCACAAAAACGTATACTCCCTAAAAGGTATGTAATAAGTGTAAAAAAACTCTTAGAACAGAGGCATCTTGGGATGCACCGGGAGGCCCTCGGTCGTAGCTTCGAGCCTTATTCCAGAAGCTCAGCACTCCGTGAGGCACCTAATGTCCCTAGGAAGATCGACGGTTAATCAGGGGGCCTCCATAAGTCCAAGCATAGGGCTTCGAAGTATACTGTGGTGCAGTGTAGTAACTAGGTCTCGCAGTGGGCCTTTTGTCTTTTGTTGGGTGTCTTACGTAGGTGCCTTGGAGAGCTAATTACCCAACGCGACAAAGGGAGCCCTTTTTAATTTTAGGGTACTGGGATAAGGTAGGGACTATATGGGTACTTTTGCTTATTAGAGCAATTCCGTAGACCTCTACATCAAGGTCCAGCTGGGTGCCCACCCCAGCCACATTCCGGATTCGAGTCCAGTGTCATGAACTTGCGGACACCGTCCGAAGATCATAAGCCCCAAACATTAGCCGACTAACCGAACCAGCCGCAGGGCTCAGCTTACTTGCAGGTATTTTGCCAGACCCTGCAACCCTAAACCTTAAGCCTTAGACCCGAAACCCTAAACCCTAAACTTGCAGGGTCTGACCTGGCGGCAGCTAGCTTTGGTACATACTAACCCCAAAACCGCGCTCCGCTTGTTGCAAGGCCCTGTGGGGTCCGCTGCCAGACCGTTAGATTCAAAACCAGGGTTTAGTTTACGGCTTTTTTGAGGCTGAGGGCTCAAAGTTAATGGCTGCAGCATCGTTACTGTTACTGATTACTACATAGTGAGTTACCAGATCCTGACACCAGTTCCTAAACCCCAAATCCCTAAACCCGCAACCCCAAACACAAACCCCTGAACCCTAAACCCTATAGAAACCCCACATAAAACCCTAAACCTTAACCCCAAACCCCCTGAACCCTACACCCGAAACCCCTACATAAAACCCTAAACCCTAAACCCCTAAACTCCTGAATCCTTAAATCCAAAACCCTAAATCCCAGAGGTGGTCTACCCTGTGGTTAGCTTGCTTCGTGGCCTTTGTCCCGGCCGACTTCGGGTCACTGCAACAGTGCCTGGACGCACGATCACGGTGTAGGATTTAGGATTTAGGGCCGTTTGGGGATTTAGGGGTTTAGGGTTCAGGGGTTTAGGGGTTGAGGGTTTGCGGGTTATCGTGTTTCACTCGCCCGAAGTTGCATGGAATCGGGTCCAACGCGTACGTCTCGTACCCCTTTCGCCCAGTAAGCCCAGTCTGATTAAACACGGGTGCGATCTTAGCTAGTGTGCTTCGGTGCTGATCCTGCAGAGTTCCTTAAGGACGAAATGAACCCAAAAGGGTTTAAGGTTCACATACCATATAGGGGTTCATAGTAATAAGGGCATAGGGCCCCCACTTATAAGGGTCATTTGGTCCCCAAGGTTGGGTTGTCGGTCTTACAGTGTATGGTCAGGATTGCTTGTCGTGCACTTTTTCTGGTGGTGTAGTTTCGCTTTTGGTTGTTTGCCGGCAGAGACGGGGGGTTGTATTGACAGGTCAGTGTTTTCATGGTTTTCACAGTATAGGCTAGGGCGCTGAAATCAAAAGAACCTTGTAGTAATCCCCGTAGTTGCTTTTGATGTCCCCTATATTTGGAGGAACATGAGACTTAGTACGCAAGGATACAAGTACCGTGTTGGGCTTATAAGTACTCATAGTTATAGTTACCCTAACACCCTAACAACAACCCCAGTGAGAAAGTCCCATGACCCTTTAAGCAACCCTAAACCCTGCTTATAGAACAGCTTTATAGATCCCGTACAGGAACCGGTTAAGGTACTCAGTCCCGTGACTTTAAAATTCGTAATTTTCACAGATCCCCTATAGATCCGTTTTGAAAATCCCTTTTAACAAGCCCGTTAAGTTACTAAGTCCCATGATCCTTCAAGTACTATTGCAAGGCAATCCGGCGTGCACAGGCGCTGCTTTCGAATCCCCGACCCAGTCTTCCGGAAACTTGACGTCACAGCGGGCTCAGGGATTCGGGGTTTAGGATTTCGGGTTTAGGGGGTTACGATGGTTTACGGGTTAGGGATTCGAGATTCGGGGTTAGAATGTGAACGGCAGTGTTGGGGCCTTTGGTGTAGGCTTTACGGTTCAGGTCAGGCTACGTGGTTCTAAGTTTTTTATGGGGTTGAGGCGTTTGGAGTGTGGGGTGTAGAATTACGGTGTAGGTCAAGGATCATGTGGCCTTGTCAGGAAGGGACATAGTCTTCTGAAAGGGGATCATCACTTGTGGCCCTCGTTTTGGAATCATGGTCGCAGTGGGCTTAGTAGTGGTCTTGACAGTAGCTCATGTAGGTTTAGACGGCTACAGTAGTAGAGGTATAGCAGCTCAAGACTACCCAAACCGCTTTGCGAGCTTTGGGCTACAAAAGGGCTTCATGCGAGTGTTGCAGTAAGTTCTTTTTATGGCCCTTTTTATAGGGTTTCGCAATGGTTCGGCAAGCGTTTAAGAGGCTTTTGCAAGCGCTTAGTTCTGCCTGCTCAATCTGGAATTAGAGGCGTAATACATGCAGGGGACTGCAGGTGTCTTTCGCTAGTCTTTCACCCTATTTCTAGGGGTCCAAGTACCTAATACTCATATCAAATAGTAACCTACATAACTACTATCCGAAGTCTGAGTACCTATTACTGGGTCCTTGGGTCCCCTAGGATATGTATCGACACACCCTTTCGAACCATTTCAAAACTTTACTCGAGCCTTTAAACCCTGACTGCCACCCTGGTAATTAATACGTGTCCCGTTTAGCTCCCAAAGGCAGACCTAGATACTAGGCTCCATTGTAGTTCCTTTTTGGGGTTCATATTTAGAATCCTATAGACTACTATGGAGCCTATGGGTAGATGATAATTAGGGCTCTTACCCTAAACGGCTAAACCCACCCGAAGCGCTAATGTTTAGAAGCCCCCTTCAATACCCCTAAAGGTCCAAGTACCCAAATAGTATATCTGCTGAGGAAGGCTTGGATGAGACGCAGGTGGATGCCCGTGCGCTCAGAAAGGCAAAGGGCTCCAAGGGTGGGATGAAGGAATCTGAGAGGCAGCAACATCCTAAGCCCTAAACTTTAAGAGGCAGCAAAGCCCTATACCCTAAACACTCTAAGAGGCAGTTTTGAGTAAGTTTAAACTATCGTTATCCAGGTGTTTCTGGCCTATCACCTATCCCTAAACCCCCATAGGCAGCCTCCAGCGGTTATAATTAGGATAACCCCTCTTCGGGGACTTATAACCCCAATTATAAGCTACTTACTAAGTCCCATGATCCTTTAAGTAGTCGGATCCCTAAACCCCAATAGGCAGCCTCCAGCTGGTCGGTTTGCTGAGGTGAAGGACGAGAAGGTGCAAGCCATGCTGGAGGCAGCGGCCCACGGGGTTCCCATCACTGAAGGCCTTGAGGATCCTCCTACTTAGGGCTACTTAGGGTTTTAGGGTTTAGGGTTCAGGGGTTTAGGTTTTAGGGCTTTAGGGTTTAGGGTTTTAGGGCTTTAGGGTTTAGGGTTTTAGGGCTTTAGGGTTTAGGGTTTTAGTGCTTTAGGGTTTAGGAGGATCTTAGGTTTCGGGTACTTAGGGTTTAGGTCTTCAGGGTTTATAGGGATTTAGGGTTTAGGAGGACCCCTACCCTAAGGGTCCGAAGGACCCAAGAATTAGGTACTCAGACTTCGGATAGACTTAGGGTTTAGGGCTTTAGGGCTTTCGGGGTTTAGGGTTTAGGAGGACCCAATAACTGGGTTCCTAGGTTTCGGATAGTAGTTATGCAGGTTACTATTTGGGAGTTTCCGAAAATAGTACCCTAAATAATAGGATCCTAATAACAAGGACCCCAAATTAAGGTACCCCTAGTTTTCGGAAACTCCCGTTTGGGAGAGTATATGATTATCAGGTACTTGGACACCTTAGGGCTCCCACTTACCCTAAGGCTCCATGTACCCATATTGGGAGTTTCCGAAGTAAGGGGTGCCTTATTTCGGGGGTCCTTATAGTAAGTATCCTACTATTTAGGGTACTATGTTAGGGTTCCCTATTTTCGGAAACTCCCACATAGTATGTACTTAGGCCTTAAAGTGCCTATATAGGGAAAACTTTAAGGCTTAAGTATCTACTATAAAGGTAACTTATAAAGGTACATGGAGCCTTTGGGTTAGCAGATCTGGGACTCAGTAGCTGGGATGATTATGCGGGCAACTGTACGCATAATTATTATTTACACCCATGGGCTCTATAGTAGTTCCTTTTTGGGATGCCCCTGTAGGATTCTAAATATGAACCCCAAAAGGAACTACAATGGAGCGTATTTACAACCCCAATAAAGGTACTTAACACCTTACGTACTACGTCGTCCCATGGAGGAATGGAGTACAATTATAACTACTATTACTACCATTCTTGCATTCCCTACTAACCAAAGGTAGGTTACGTAGGAGTAGTCCGGCTAGGAATTCCCAAACCCACGAGCTCGCTTGACCCCAAGCCATTATATGGGAGTTTCCGAACCCTGAACCCTAAACCCTAAACCCTAAACCTTAACCGAATATCATGCGCAACTCATCCAGGCCCCTATGTGGGCGTTTCCGAAAACGAGGGGTACCTTATTTGGGGGTCCTTATAATAAGGATCCTACTATTTAGGGTACTGTATTAGGGTTCCCTATTTTCGGAAACTCCCATATCCTTCCTGATGTCAGTGGTGCATATAGCGGTATAGCGATCTCCAAAGCGAAGCTCCCGATGCGAAGAAACGACAAACGAAGCCTTAAACTCCAGTCCCTACACCCTACAATCCCAAAGCCCCAATGCCTCATCCCTAAACCCCACCCATAGGCTCCATTTTTTCCTTTCTGGGGTTAATATTTAGAATCCTAAAGCGTAACCCCAAAAAGGAACTACTATGGAGCCTATGGGTAAACCCTAAGCCCTCGAAGCCGTGGCCCGCTAAGCCTGGGTCAAGCGAGGAACATGCGCAGATGCCACCACGACGTGGGCCCGGCACTCAACAACCGACCTCCAAGCAGTCGGCCCCTTCTTAGTATATAGTAGAGTAGGTAATGTAGGAACCTGATTAAAAAACCCTGGGCCTATAAACAGTAGGGCTCATATAAGGAGCCTTAATAAAGGCCCAAGGTTTCTTAATCTGGTTCCCACATTAGTACAGTAGGTAACTGTTGGGGTACTATACGCCCTATAGAATGCCGAAGTTTGACTTTGGGTTCTAGTAAGTATAGGATACGGGACAAGTAGGCTGCTAAAGGGTTCTGGCTTCACCGTCTTAAGGTTTTCTGCTTGTTTGCCCTGATTGTTGGTAACAGTCTCTCTCTCTCTCTCTCTTTGAGGGGCTTTGCTATGAGCATCCCCATCTACACCTTATCAAGCCAGGGGAAGTTTTGCTCGGAGATTTGCATTACGTAGATCTGCCCCCCTCAAATCCAGCACCCTACAGACTAGGCTCTGTGCCAGTTCAGCAGAGTTTAGTCTCTCAGGCGAAGCCCCAAGGCCCCGGACCTAGCGGTTTGAGGGGCCCATCTGCCAATGCAGTCCCTAAATCCTAAACCCTAAACCCGCCCAGCACAAGCGTGGGATACCGGGCAAGTCTGGGGTGGCCAGAGCCTCCAAGAGAGGTGGAAGTCGCGAGATATGTAGCTGGCTATGCGGCCCAGAATTTGGCGCCGACTTCACTGTGGTCGGAACCTCGAAATCTGCGAGAAGTGGGCGGCCCAAATCGCTCGTGCTGGGAGTGGACGGCATCACTGCCGGGATGGTGAACGACTAAACTCCAAACAGCCCTAAACCCTAAACCCCTCAACCCTAAACCAAGCTTCGGCGCTCCCGGAGCCGTCGGGGCTCCGCCGGTGGCCTCCAGAAATGCAGAAGCGGATGCCGCCGCTGCGGTAGGGTGTTGAGTTATTTGATATAGGGTCCTTATATAATTACCTATACTATGTTGGGGGTTCCTGATATTATAAATATACGTAGTATAATGGGCCACAAAACCCTATTCTTATTATTAAGGCCCGTATATGATTTAAGGGAGGGGCCGACTTCGGTGAATCGTGCCTACCTCCAGACCAAATATGATTCGCTTAGCTTTTGACTGCGAGGCTCCAATGAGAGTCCCAGCATCTCGCATGCCTCGTGAGTGTCGCGGGGAGGTCATTGGGAGGAGTGGGTCTAGCATGTGTAAAACAGTCCCTAAAGCCCAAAGCCCCTAAACCCTAAACCCTACCTTAACCCCCAATAACCTACCTTTTTAAGGACTTATAAAAGGAAATCATAATAAGGAACCCTAAAAAGGTAGGTTCTTTTTAGGGTCCAGGTAAACCCACACCACACGTATCCTCCATGTAAGTACTTAGGATCCTCTGGAGACGAAGGCTCGAAGCCCGGAGTCATACTTCTGCGCCCAGGTCAACGTCCAACTTCAACAGTCCCAAGAGCACTGCCGGGAGCTAGGTTTCAATAGGGATATCCCTACCTTATTGCGCTTCATTATAAGGGGGTTTATATGGGATATCCCTATCCTAATTGTTGCTTATGTGCCTTTGGGGGGGCCCCATGGTTTATGGCCAAGAAGGTTCGTTTTCTGGACTCGGGTCTGCAAGCACGGGGCTTGACTCATGGATCAGAATGTCCGCAAGCTGACCCTAAATCCTCCCAGTTGGTACTCTCGGTAACATGCCGAGTATCAACCACTACCAACCACCACGACCAACCACTACTGCTCCTAACTTTTCCTCCTTCTTTTTACAGTGTTATTGCAAATCTCAGCTTGTAATACTTGTAGTGGTGTTACTACTGCTCTCACAATCTTTTTTTTGAGGTCCAGTAACCGTTTAGTAGACATATTTTGGCCTTCGAGTCACTGAATTCGAACACCGTAAGGATTGGGCCGCAAAGGCTTAAGTAGAAACCCCAAACCGTACAGTGTATATAGGTACGTATTGTTCATTTACCCGTAGGGCCCTTGGGTCCAGTTAATATGTATTGAAGCTCTGGGAGGGTTTTGTAGAACTATACTCGAATGTACCAGAAAACCATTTCGAATTTTTAAGCTCCTTAAATTGAACCCTATAAACCTTAAACCGTATATGATTACAGAGCAAGAGCCGCTCAGGTCGAAGCCTTGGCGCTGGACAAAATCCCGCGCAGCTCCCGGCGCTGCGGGATAGTGAAGGGAGCTCCTTCGGGTTCTTAAGATTACCCATAGACTCCATAGTAGTTCCTTTTCGGGATTACCTTATAGGATTCTAAATATGAATATGAACAAAGGAACCACTATGGAGCCTTAGATCAGGGACCCAAAACGGACATAAGCAAAAGTATAAGCACTTTATAGGGGTATCCGTACCAGTATAGTGGAGGGGTTATATGGGATATCCCTGGTGTAATGTTTGCTTATGTGCTTTTTGGGGGGGGCCCTATTAGAGGAGCCTGTCGTCCTTCGGGGGTATGGGTTTACTAGAGTCTCCGGTTTTTGAAATCAGGGAGTCCTTCGGGTTATGTTAGTTATGTTGGTTTAGAGTTTGAACTTGTCGGTTTGACATACGGATGTTAGTGGTCCAAGTATCAGGTATAGTCTCATGTCACCATCCTTCAACGCGAGTCAAACGATGAAGAAGGCTCATATAAGGGCCTCATCACAGGTGATACTGCATATATATATATGCATATATTTTTTGATTATTTTATTTGTAGGTATGACATAAGTTTATAAATATATCTGTACATGTATATGTATATATATATATATATGACATAGTTATATGTATATATACACATATAGTTGTAGAAACATAAACAGAGATGTATATGTATTTACAAAAATATATATATATATATACATATGTGTGTGTGTGATATGGCCATGACTGCACGTGGTCAAGCGGGTTTTATCAGTTTGTTACGGCTGACTAAGGGTCCAAGTACCTAGTAATCATACACTCGCCCAAATATAAGTAACCTACATACTTGTAACTATTATCCGAAGTCTGAGTACCTAATTATTGGGTCCTCCTAGACCCAAAAACCCTAAAACCCCAAACCCTAAAGCCCTAAACCCTAAGTCTATCCGAAGTCTGAGTACCTAATTATTGGGTCCTCCTAGACCCAAAAACCCTAAAACCCCAAACCCTAAAGCCCTAAACCCTAAGTCTATCCGAAGTCTGAGTACCTAATTATCGGGTCCTTCGGACCCTTAGGGTAGGGCTTAACGGTTCAGATTGTTCAGGGCATGATTTGCGTGTGTAGGGTCTTTGGTGTGGAGTTCGGCCCTGAAACTTTAAGGGGGTGTAGTGTGGAAGGTATTGGCAAGGGTTGACAGCTGCAGGCTCGAGTGTGCGCAGGGTTCCGGCGTGAGCATGTCGATTTCTGTGGATGTGCATCTGCTGAGTGGCAAGCATGCCTCTATGCAAGTGGAAGCGGATGCGTCCGTTGCATCACTGAAGCACCGTGCCCAGACTGCCTTGGCGAGCAGAGGGCGGTTGCTGAATTCTTCTGGAGAGGTGCTTGACGGAGCACAAACTGTCACAGAAGCGAAGTTGATGAGTGGAGACGTGCTCACCCTACATGTGAACCAAGTCCTTCTTAAAGCCACCAAGGAGGGTGGTATGGTCTCTGCGTTCGCCGCGCTCCTGGGTGATGGATTTGTGGTCTCCTGGGGCAACACCCGCGCCGGTGGTCACAGCAGTGCGGTACAGGATCAGCTGCGATCGCGAGATGTGAAGCAGATCCAGGCATCTGTTCACGCATTTGCTGCAATCCTTGGTGATAGAACTGTTGTCACCTGGGGAGATGCCGACTGTGGTGGTGATAGCAGTGCGATGCAGGACCAGTTGCGAGATGTGCAGCAGATCCAAGCTTCTGATTGGGCATTTGCTGCAATCCTTGGTGATGGATCTGTGGTCACGTGGGGCAATGCCGGCTGTGGTGGCGACAGCATTGCGGTACAGGATCAGCTGCGAGATGTGCAGCAGATCCAAGCCTCTTATCGAGCATTTGCTGCAATCCGGGGCGATGGATTTGTGGTCACCTGGGGCAATGCCGGCCAGGGTGGCGACAGCAGTGTGGTACAGGACCAGCTGCGAGATGTGCAGCAGATCCAAGCTTCTGGTAGTGCATTTGCTGCAATCCTGGGTGACGGATCTGTGGTCACCTGGGGTAGGGACGACTATGGTGGCGACAGCAGTGCGGTACAGGATCGGCTGCGAGATGTGCAGCAGATCCAAGCTTCTTATGGTGCATTTGCTGCAATCCTGGGCGATGGATCTGTGGTCACCTGGGGCAGGAGCGGCTACGGTGGCGACAGCGGTTCGGTACAGGAGCAGCTGCGAGATGTGCAACAGATCCAAGCTTCTGACCTTGCATTTGCTGCAATCCGGTTTGATGGATCTGTCGTCACTTGGGGCAGTGTTGGCTCGGGTGGCGACAGCATTGCGGTACAGGATCAGCTGCGTGATGTGCAGCAGATCCAAGCTTCAAGTCAGGCATTCGCTGCAATCCTGGGTGATGGATCTGTGGTCACTTGGGGCACTGCCGACTTTGGTGGCGACAGCAGTTCGGTACAGGAGCAGCTGCGAGATGTGCAGCAGATCCAAGCTTCTGATCTTGCATTTGCTGCAATCCGGCGTGATGGATCTGTGGTCACCTGGGGCAGTGCTGCCTCGGGTGGCGACAGCAGTGCGGTACAGGATCAGCTGCGAGATGTGCAGCAGATCCACGCTTCTGGTAGTGCATTTGCTGCAATACTGGGTGATGGCTCTGTGGTCACCTGGGGCGACGCCGACCGCGGTGGCGACAGCAGTGCGGTACAGGCTCAGCTGCGTAATGTGTAGCAGCCTAGCCGACGTTTCTTGCGAAGGGTGAGACGCAGCTTATAATCCCCTGTCTTTCAAGGGGTGCTGTAGGTTTCAGTTTTAATTACTTCGCGTTCATGTTCGCATACTTTGGTTTTTTGCTTGTCAGCGATGCTGCACTTGTTTGAATTTAAGCTATTTGCTGATCTCAATCTCTGCGAGTCAGGCTGCCACTTCAGTTAGTTT
Source organism: Symbiodinium sp. clade A Y106 (assembly GCA_003297005.1). Lineage (NCBI taxonomy): Eukaryota > Dinophyceae > Suessiales > Symbiodiniaceae > Symbiodinium > Symbiodinium sp. clade A. The sequence continues at coordinate 47,148 of BGNK01000999.1, read as the reverse complement.
CTCAATAATGCTCCTCATTCTTCTGACCTAATCTCCGGTCTCTCAAGCTCGTTGTGTCCTCATGTTTGCATCATGGTCTCCTACTCAGTTTAGGAGTTCGCAGCATCCTCAGGTTAGCAGGGACAGGTAATCACAATAGTAGGCCCTAAACCCTGAAAGCTAAACCCAGTAGGTGGTCTTTTCTACTCAAGAATGCTGCTAAACCCCCAAAGTCCCAAGCACCAAATCCTCAACCTTTACGAAGATTAACTTCGTCTTGTTCCTTAGCCAATGGGGGAACTTTAAACTGTTTGGCCTTATATAGTTGGTCTATCTTAGAAAAATTGAACTTTTTTGGGCCCGGTTATTTAAGGAGAGAGGTTCTGCGGGTCGAGTCTGGGGCCTAGCTTTGCATGTTATGCTTCGCGATTTTGAGACACAAAACTTCTAGCGTTACCCTACATGGGAGTTGGTCTCAGGGTCGTTTCAGAAGAGGGACAATTGGGAATACACTGCCATGCGTGGAGATCTTAAGGGATTACGCCTACGGAGTCTTCAATTCGTGGGTTTAGGGGTTAGGGCCTAAACTGCAAGACCACCGTGAAGCTCTTCAGCTTAAAAAACTAGAACAGGTTTATTGCTTTTGGTTTGTGCGGACGTTTGTCTCTGCGCGGATGTCGGTATTTGCGTATGTGTGTTGTTTCTTTTTGTGCGTGTTTGTGTCTCTGTGTCTCTGTATCTTTGTGTGTCTGTGTCTCTGTCTCTGTGTCTCTGTGTCTCGTCTGAGTGTCCGTGCACGTGTGAATGTTACGATTTGTCGTTGTTTTTGCTGTGGTGGTGTTGGTGGTGGTGTTGTTGGTGGTGGTGTGATGGTGTGGTGGTGTGGTGGTGGTAGTGTGGTGGTGGTGTGGTG
>BGNK01000999.1:16501-45886 GCA_003297005.1 Symbiodinium sp. clade A Y106 | reverse complement strand
GTGGTGGTGGTGGTGGTGGTGGTGGTTGATGACATTGTTGCTGCATTTGCCAAAGCTTACTGCCTGCCTATGGGGCGTGTACATCAAATAGCCAGTCTGAGAATCAATAGGATCTCAAATTTGAGGGGCAGGACTCGGCACACGTTTCTAAACTTAAACCCTCGTCAAACCCCCATGACCTGTAAAGCCTTTGCAAACACCTGTAACACCCCTATACAGCCTTTCTACCCTATAATGCCTTTGCACAAGCCGAATGAAGCTTTCAGAAAGAAAGACTCGATAAAGCCCTAGATAAACTCTCGCATGCCCGAAAAGAAAAGCCCTTATAATGATTTGAGAAGGCTGGTGATGAGGCCGGAACAAAGCCCTAAACAGCACCCAAAATACCTTTTTGATGAAGCCCTTATTACCCGTCCACTCCCTGATGATGAAGGCCTTATAAAACCCAGAAAGCAGTAGTGTTCGGGTGTACACTTGTTGAATTCAGGCTTAAGCTTAGTAGCTGAGTAGGCAGCCTTTAACCTTTTGGGGTTTATATAATCCTACCATAATTGAAAAGGTTAACCTTTTTTTGGGCTAGTGTACTCAGCCCTGAAGTAGTTAAAGTTTAGGGTTTTCTAAAGCTCAGAAAGCAGCAAGGCAGGGTGTCTCGGTGCATCATGGTCGCATCGACCTCCAGGGGATCGCCTCCGAAAAGGCTGTGGGTTTCGGGCTCCTTTATGCAGTAAAGGCCTCATGAGGGCATGATCAGGATTGGTAAGGTTTTGTAAGATTAGGGCATTGTCACCAGGGGTTAAAAGGGCTGGTGTTGAAAGCCCAGGGATTTGAGCTAGGTTTAGGGCTCTAGGGGTTTAAGGGGTTGAGGTGTGTAGAGGTTCAGGGATTTAGGGTATAGGGATGTAGGGTTGTGGGTTTGAGACACAGTGCTTTGAGCTAGTCTGCGGGTCTGATCACGTTAGCATCATCAAGACTTGGACACCATGAGCTGCAGGAGTCACCAAACCCTAAACCCTAAACCCCCTAAACCCCAAACCCTGAGCATAATCTTCGCCGTCCTCATAGTCGTCCTGTTCATCTTCGCCGTTACTAATATTCCTCGGGGTTCCTGTTTCTAACTAACTATACTACGAGGTCATTACCACAAAGTCCTATCCTCGTTCGAAGGATCCTCGTGGTGCTCGTGAGAGGAGCAGTGGCAGTGGCAGTAGTCGTAGTCGTAAGTCGTCGGCGTCGTCGTAGTAGTACTAGCTCTGCTTCGTTGCAGTGTGAAAAGCAATAGCATGAAATAGGACGACGACAGCTAAGCCGACAGCTGAGCTCAAGTTTTGGATTGCGTGGTTTCCTTCACATACAGAGCCATCAATCCCACAGATGTTTTTGATTTCGTTTCAACCTACGGGCTAGCAATGCAGCAAAGGTGAATGTCGCAATTCGAATAATGCAGTGTGTAGAATCGCCACAATACCCGACACATCGAAACACGGGCTGAAGTCTAATTACCTTGCGAGGGCCTCTGTGTGTTTGGTGGTGACAGGCTAGGTAGAAGCCCTGCCCCGCAAGACCCGCGAAACAGTTCTTTCTAGCAAGCGTTTGGATGTTCCCAGTTCGTCTGCAGACTCCTCACACCCCCTCTCCCCCACCTTGTTTAAGGACCCTCCAAAACGCGGCCCATGGTTATGAAACACAAAACCAGCTTTCAGGGTCTCGAGTGACTCCGGACGGTTTGCATGCGTGTGTTTCGTTGTTCAGAGTCAAATGCGCGCGAAACTGTGATGTCAGCACATATTTGCTCGAGGGACGTGCTAGAAGGAGGAGCGCGATCCTCGAGAGGGGTCACTTGTGATTGGGCGTTTTGTGCGTTTTACATTGCTGTTGAGCGCATTTTGAAGCAAGCGTTCAAGGCAAACTTTACCTGCATATTAGGAAAACCTATAGGCTAGACACGAAACACTTGGAAAACATTTCACGACGCAAGTGAAAGCATCAGGCGTGTTAAGATACCTGTAAGGGCTTTTGGTTTAAAGTGCACAGACGATCACTTGAGGCACTTGAGGTCTAAGAAAAGAATCAAATCTTCGCACATGTACAAACAATGCTCTCTCAGCACTGGAGAGTCCAACACCTGGACTGGTCTGGCTGCAGCAGTCGCTGCTTGGAGGATCTTGCGGTTTGGGGTCTAGGGCTTGGGGCGTAAGGACGGAGAGCTGTAAAGTACATGGAAGCCAAGGGCATCAGGGTATTCCTCAGGACAACGACGAACGACGACGACGCACGAGACGACGAGCTTCGCATGAACCTGAGGACGCACCACAGATGAGCTTGGCATGAACCTGATGAAAGCAGGAATGGTGATGCACGAAGGGCTTCGGGCTTAGGGTAGAGGATTGAGGGTTTGGAGCATAATAGGGTCTGTAAAGCGTCAACACGGACGTTATTAGCCGCCCGCCCCCCACCCCCCACCCTCCACGCACCCTCCAGCTCACAGGTGAAGTCCCGACACAGCGTTTCCCTGGATTGAGCTTTTAAACCCGAGATTTAAGCATGTCCGAAGCCTGAAACTTGCAAAATCTGAGGAGTCACTGGTGAATCTGCTACCTAAAACAACCCTGTCTGTGCTCCTTGGAACCCGGAGGTTCACATCCCTGGCTCCCGTCCGGCCCGGATCCCTGCAAAGCCCGTCTTCAAGAATGGTACTGTTGATGGACAAACTCCGACGTAAGACCACTAAGATACCATGTCTCCCATCTTTTGGAGGATGTTCTACCCAAAAGCTTCCACGAACCCTGGTGGAAACCGCTAGCTAGAGACTTACGGAGCAGCAGAAGCTGCTAATTTGCGGAACCCCAGACCCTGAAACCCCAAACCCTGCATCCCTTGAGTCTAAAACCCTGAAGACTCTACACATCCCCATAAAACCTGCTCAAAACAGGCAAAACCCTTAAAAGCCTGTAAGCCCTAAAGTCTTAATTACAAACGTCAGAGATCTTCAGAGCATGAAGCCCCTAAGCCCTAGGAGCCCAAACCCGGTATACTCTACCTCGGATTTAGGCTTTAGGGTCTAGGGTTTATAGGGTCTAAGGCCCAATTGACCTACCTCTTGAAAGACTTGTACCAGGAAATGATAGCAAGGAACCCTGAGCATGCAGGGGAAATATAGGTTTTACAGGGTTGAGGGGAAGCCTTTCGACCCCAAGGCTGTGACTAGGTGGCAGTTTGGGAAACTTTTCAATTTCCCTTTATAGTTCCTGTAGAGCTACCTGTTCATAAATACTTTTCAGAGCCCCAAAACTACAACGCAGTGTAAATTTCTGAGGCTGGACCGGCCGGTCGCCGAATGTCACAGGCGCGGATCCCTCCGGGGAGGTTGAAGGGAAAGCAATGTTAAGTTAAGGCCTAGGGTGTATACCAGGACCCCCCAATGGCCCTTTAATGGAGTCCTTATGGCCCTTAATAGTGGGTACTTGGGGTATATTAGAGGGTAGTTGGGGGGTCCAGGTACGGTGGGTTGCTTACAGTTTAGGACTTATGGGTCCGGGCTGGTTCGCGGTTATATCGTTTCGGTTTTGGGGGGGCTTGGTGATTAGGTTGTAATTCTGAGGGCTCGACAAGGCTGTTTAGGCGGATCCACAGCATCTTTATGGTGCGTAATATGGATTATCGGGTCAGGGGGCGCGAAAGAAGCCTATACCGTAGATGACAAGTACTACCCCGCTTGGGGTTACGCTACGACCTGATCCCTGCGCCCGAAGACTATAATATAGGTGCTTAAATAATTACCAATACTCTTTTGGTGGTTCCTTATTATAATTATAGTATAATGGGCCCCAAAAAGCCCTCTTCTAATTGTTATTAAGGCCCCTACATTACGTAAGAGCTGAAGCTCCAAACCATAAGTTTATTGGGGGTTTAGGGGTTTAGGGTTTAGGGGTGATGGGTTTAGGGTTCAGGGTCTCTCTCCTCAAAAGCTCTGACCTTGAACCATCACTCACGCAGGATTCTTGTTCCACAAGTGTTCTGGATATTCTCGCCTGCCGGTTTCTTGGTGGTCCTCCTCACTCCCTAAACCCTAAACCGCTAAACCCTCCCTAAACCCTTAGTCCGCTGGGAGGTGGGATCTGGTGGCCGCCGAATGTCCCAGGTAGGTCTTGCTTTGTGCTCCAACCCAAAGGATCCATGTACCCAAACAGTATATACTTAAGCCTTAAAGTAGTCTCTATATTGGTACTTTGGGGCCAAAGTATATACTGTTTGGGTACACGGATCCTTTGGGCAAGGGGCTTGTCGTCTCAGGGTGTACTTAAAGAGGCTCATGGGACTTACTATACACGGCCAATGGGGTATATTATACTGTACCAAGATTGGCCTCTAGGGCTTAGGGGTTTACTTAAAGGATCATGGGACTTGGTAAGTAAGGTTATAAGTAGGTTATAATTAGGATAACCCCCACTTAGGGGACTTATAACCCCAATTATAACCTACTTACTAAGTCCCATGATCCTTTAAGTAGGGGTTGGGGTTCAGGGCTCGGGAAGTAGAGGCTCAAAGGGTTTTGTGAGGTCTTATGGTGCTTAAAGAGGGCTTTTGGAGTTTGGTTTCACGGTTCGGCGGGTTCTGGTCTGGAAATGACGGTTTGGGTTTAGGGTTTTGGGTTTTGGGTTTAGGGTTTAGGGGTAGCTTTAGGATTTCGTAGTTTTGGGTATGGGGGGCACACGCATTCATGCTGCAAGGAGAGACCATTGTAGGACCGAGAACAGGGACGTACAATCATGCTGAGGGCTTTCTGCGTTAAGGCTAGTGAGTTTGCATAGATGGCCAGAAACATGTCTTGTGGCGTTTCGAGCACATCCCCAAGGCAAACATGCACCTGTGCTCGTTGCATGGTTCAGAGTTTAGTTTTTCGGAGGTCGTGGATCTTCGGTAAATGTACAGTGATTTCTTGGTGAGCTTGGCTTTGGCTTGCAGCCTGACCACGACAAACCCTGGAACACTCGTAATGAGGGTGCAGCAACATCTTTGAACAACCTGAAAATCCTAAGCAGAGTCTGCAGCCGGATTAAACGACCGACCATCGTCATTATCATCCCCATCCTCGCCAGCATGAAAGCCAGGCGACTGTAGGTCACTGCCCTTGTCGTCCTCCTGCTGCGATTGTATTGCCAGAACTTTGGCAACAAGAACAGCAGCAACAACGCAGCAGCTAAGTACTTCTGCTGCAACAGTGCGCTGCTACTGCTCCTGCTCCTCCTGCCTCGGCTCCTGCTCCTGCTGCTGTGCCTGGTCCTGGTCCTGCTTCTGCTTCTGCTGCTGGTCCTGGTCCTCGTCCTGGTCCTGCTCTTACTACGATTGTAGAGTTTTCGACAAACTACGACTACTAGTATGACTACGACGACTACGACTACGGCAATCACGACTACTCCGACGACGACTCCGACAGTTTTTGCTGCATCTGAGAATCTGCTACTGCCCGGCACCGCTTCTTGCAATTTTGTATGGCCTGGAGGTGGCCAGCGGAGGAAGACGGATGTCCCAGGCCACCTGTTGGCGAACTGTTTCTACTGGGGTTTTGGGGCTCGGCTCCCTCGATAGCTAGCTTTATCAGTCTTGACCGCACCAAAAACCCTCAACCTTAAAGCCTCAAGCCCACGCCCTAGGCAAACCTGAGCTCCTCCGCTGAAATCCGGAAACCCTGGCCCACGTGATAGCATGATAGCCGCAACCGTCCATTTAGGGTTCGGGAGCAGTCCGTATATCATACTCTGATTAGTCTAGACTCTAGACGAGACCCCAAGGCCCTGCTTTGATAGTTAAGGCCGCTTTATTACCCCAAGTCCTCCAAGCTATTGCACCCAAACCTTCGGAATCCAGGAGTGCAGCAGCGTTAGTACATAGTACTCTGCATGCCTTCTTGTCTACAGGACGGAGTCTCCTAACATCTTGGTCTTCTGAGTCTATGCTATTGTACTCTATACTCACTCGGCGTGTTACCGCCTCACACCATTTCGAAGACATATGGGCAGTACCACCCAAAACCCAAGCCATACAACCTATGAATTCTCAAACCCTGAACCCCAAAACCTTTAACCCTCACGCCATAGAAGATAGCGCCCCTGAACCCCCTAAACCCCCTAAACCCTAAAGCCCTAAAGCCTTAACCCTGAACCCACCCCCGACAGCCGAAGACCAGAAAAGCAATCCTTGAGAAAGAGAGCCCGAAATGATAGACTGCGCCACGGTTTAGGGTTTAGGGACTTCCCGACCCTCAACGGCAAAAGGCGGGGTGTAATGTTTGACGTTTGACGGTTTAGGGCCTAAGTTCAGGGATTCCGGGTTTACTTTTTGGGGGTCTGTCTTCGCACCCGGAGGGTGTATGGGGCTTACTTCCATAACTAGAATATGACGGATGGGCCCTCTTGGATCTGCCTCAAGCCAGAAACTTGCTATGTCATGAACCCAAGTAGCTGCATCTATCTGGAGTATTGTTTCAGGATTTTTTCAGGATGGAGCAGTTCTGTTTGAAAGGTCGGTGTCTGCCGCCTAGCCCGTAGTCCCAACTTTAAATTCATGCTGCGAGGTCGCCAGCGGCACGTCAAGTGGCCGTCGGATGTCACAGGCTTTCAATGGCTTTCCCATGATGTAGGAGTACAGCTTATCTTAGTAGCTGAGTATGTAATTAACCTTTAGCCTTTTGGAGCTGCGGTTTGGATGACACCTTTTTGAGCTAGGGTACTCATCCCGTAAGACAGGGTCCACCCACCTCTCACCTTCTGGTTGACCATCGACTTCAGGGTGTTGTGTTTAGGCTTTGAGCTTGTGGGTGTCGTTTTGGAACTGACATGAGTCCTGGGTTTACGTCTGTGGTTTACAGTTTATGGTTTAGGCCTCCTTACTTCCGTCTAGGGCACTCCGCGACGCTGCTGTTGCTAGTAGCTGCTGGGTATCAAGGCTTTCCCCAGTCACTGGTCAATCTGCCTCGAGTAGGTGCTGCGACTCTCCATGCAGCATGCATTCAGCTACCCTTGTTCGACCTTAAAGCCTGAAGCTGTTTATGGCAGGCGAAACCATGCGAGCACTTGCCTTGCCACCTCGGAAGTGTGCTGCTCCAATTTGTGCATGCTGTCTCGCTACTACTGTACGTAAGTATCCATGCCGCTCGCACTGGAGACAGATTGGCCAGAGAAAGCCTTGAGGAACAGTGACATTATCTCATTATGCCCAATTCGCACAATCGTATCATAGTCTCAAGATCAATGTGACGGTGTAATGAACTTAGCATACGCTAATCTTTCGTCGCCATGAGACTCCTCTCCCAAAGGATCCATGTACCCAAATAGTATATACTTAAGCCTTAAAGTAGGCTCTATATTGGTACTTTGGGGCCAAAGTATATACTATTTGGGTACATGGATCCTTTGGGTCTTGCAGCTCCACTTGTACGACCCGCACCACCAAACAGTCCTACCAAGCGTCGGGCTGAGGGGGTAGACTCAGACAGGGGCGCGAAGGTCAGGCTTTGTCCCTAAGGGTCCTTTAAAGGACCCGATAATCAGGTACTCGGTTTTAGGATAGTAGTTATTTAGGTTAGGATTTCGGAAAGTTAAATTAGGTACTTGGACCCGTGGGAGTTGTTCAGGGTTGAGGATCTCGAAGCTTACCTCCTGAACAACTGCATCAGGTTGCCAGCGGTGGCTCGCCATCGCGGAGGCATGGCAGGGTCACACGTACGTGGGCATGCGCGCATGGATGGATGTATGGATGTATGTACGTGCAGATGTATTTGCAAATGTCCAACTGACTGATTGTTGTAATTGTTTATTTTAATATTGCTGTACTATCATGTCACTTTATCACTGTGTTATGTTTGTTGGATCGAAATATTGTATAAGATTGTATAGGTGTGTTGCTAAGAGTTTGCAAAATGATGCAACATATTGTACATAATGCAATGTAATGTACCGTAGCGTAGTGTGGTGTAGTGTAATGTAGTGTGAAGTAGCTGAATGTAGCGTATATGCATGGATGAAGCATGCATTCACGCATCCATGTAGTTGCAGGGCCCGTCCTCCCCGACGTCAGTCTGTGGAGTTCATGGCTGGTATCCAGCTGGATGTTGGGGCCCAGAGCAAGGTTTTAAAGTTTGTGTATTTACTAGGTTCCCCAGTAATTAGTACCCTTTTACCCTTTTTTTGGGGGGGTTCCCTTGTTAAAACCGAATAGTAGGAAAAAAGGGTACCCTTATTATTAAGGGGCTACTGGGGAACCTAGTTTAGGATTCAGAAAGCGCGGAAACCTGGGACCAAGGTGCCGAGACCTGCCACTATCCCTTAATTGAGGTCTTTGTCGTAGTTTGGTGTAGGATCTCGGATTTAAAGCATACTCCTCTATTGCGGAATACATCGTAACTTTTTATTGTAGTAGGATCCCTACTATGATTTACTAAACTTACTAGGTAAACTCCTTGATTATGGTCATGGGTTGGCTTGGGACTTCTGCTGCTTGGGTGCATTTCTTGGGAGCTTTCCTTTGGGGGTCTAAGACAGGGCCTGATTCATTAGTTTTTTTCTTTGGGTGCCGCAAAGGGAGGTTTGGCATCAAACGCCCCAGCACCCTAGTCCCTAAACCCTAAACCCTAAAAGCCCTAGTCTAATTATTGAGGCCCCTGCTTTACCAGAGCCACAGGCAGCCAACACAAATCATCACAACGTCACACCATGGGCTTTGGGGCCTAAACCTTAGCTCTAAACCCTCAACTCTGAACCCTGAACCCCAGACCTAGGCCTCGAGCTGTAGATCGAGACATCCGGAAAAGCACTCAAGGTCCCAAATCCTGACATCTACGATGAGCAACCCCGATAAGGGTTTAGGGTTTCGGGTTTCCATAAAGGTCCAAGTACCTAATAATCATATACTCTCCCAAGTAGTAACCTACATAACAAATCTGAGTACCTACGTATTGGGTCCTTTCTTTGGACCCTTAAGCAACTCTCTGCCCAACGCGTAAAGCCCAAGAACCCGAAGGGTCCTGAGTACCTATGTGGGGGCTACTTATCCAAAGCATAATAAGGGGTCCTAGTAATCTGGGGTTACTTATCCAAACCATAGTACAAATTGCTACTATAGAAACCCTACTTCTTACCTTTGGTTAGTAGGGAATGGAGGAATGGGGCACAATTATAACTACTGTTACTACCATTCTTCCATTACTAACCAAAGGTAGGACTTTCGACCATACAGGATTACATGTACTAACCCTAAACCCTAAACCCCTAAACCCTAAACCCTGACAATTTGATGTGGGAAGGGAGCCCCACAGTTCAACTACCATGGCCCAGGATGAATGGTCACTCTTTGGAGTCTCGTGATTGTACGTTCAGGGTTCAGGCTTGAAGCCCAACCCTAACCCTGCGCCCTAAGCACAACCTTAAACCCCAAACCCGAACTAAACCCTACCTGTAGCCGAAAAGACCTACCTTTTTAAGGAACTATATATAGAAACTATAATAAGGAACCCTAAAAAGGTAGGTCTTTTCGGCTACAGGTACTTCAACCCTGAACTCTCATTCGATTGCCTGCCAGTCAAGGAGGGACGCTCACCTTCAAAAGGGTCCGGCCCTTTGAACTGAGGGCTTCGCGGTCCTTTGGGTGCAGGGTTCTAGGGTTTGGGGGTTAGGTTCAGGGTTTATAGGGTTTAGGGATTCAGTGGTTTAGGGTTCAGGGGTTTAGGGTTCAGGGGTTTAGGGTTTAGGGGTTTAGGGTTTAGGAGTAGGTGTAGGAGAGGCGACCAGAGCAGCAGGAGCAGCAAATGACTGCAGCTCGATGGGACCCACTGCGTCACTCATGTCCTCAATAATATAGGGGCCTAATTCCTTACCAAGATTATTCTCAGGGTTCCTTATTCTGATTACAGCATAATGTACCCCTAAACCCTTTTCCAGTCATTAAGGCCCCTATATGAGCCTCGAACCTGCGAACCCGCCAAGGCGGCGTGGGCGCCGAGCCTCAGCAGACCTCTTCGCCCCTCCAGCGCTGGCGATGGCCGGGGAGGGGAGGGAATTCAAGGGACAGCTTTTTTTGAACTTAGTAGCTGAGTGGATACACTTTACACTTATTGGGATCATATTACCCACTAAAAAACTGAAAGTGTAGACTTTTTGGGGCTTATGAACTCAGCAACTAAGTGAAGGCTTAGGGGTTTAGGGTTTATAGGGGTTTTAAGTAATTAGGGTTTGGGTTTAGGGTTTAGGGGTTTATAAGGATTAGGGATTAGGGTTTAGGGTTTATAGGGGTTTTAAGGTTTAGGGTTTAGGATTCAAGGGACGGCTTAGTGAAGGCTTCGGGGCCGCAGTTCGGGCTTAAATGGATCACTGGCTCTGGGGCCCTCCTTTAAGGTTTCCTTTAAGGGTTCCTTTAAGGGCTCCTTTAAGGGTTCCTTTAAGGGCTTCTGTAACGGCTCCTTTAAGGGCCCCAGCGTCTGGTTTTGGGCTTCACTATAGACTCCATTAGTAGTTCCTTTGAGTTATTGGGTTACCTTATCGGATCCTTGCTATAGAACTGGTTTAGCCAGAAACAGGAACTACAATGAAGATTATAGCCTGTGGCATGGGCAATGCTGGAAAGCCCTGAGACCCTGGAACCATCAGCCATACATGTCACGGCCTTGGGAACTCTAACACTTATCCGCTTAGCTCGTACAGCTACTTAAAGGATCATGGGACTTAGTAAGTAGGTTATAATTGGGGTTATACGTCCCCTAAGTGGGCTTATCCTAATTATAACCTGCCTAAAACCTTACTTACTAAGTCCCATGAGCCTTTAAGTATAAATCTGGACCTTCCAACGGTGGAAGCTTAAACTCCAAGTCCCTGAACGCCGAAATCTATAGGAACGGGGAATGGCTGAGAGGGATCACTAAAGGGTTTCCTTATGGGTTACACTAGGCCGAAAGAGAGGTTACTCTAAAGGGTCCAGACTCCTTTCAATGTAGCTGTTCTCACGACGGTCCATTGCGACAACGACCATATGCTCATCAGCTAAACTATGCTAAACTCTAACACCTTCAATCCTGAACCAAAGAAATCACTTGACGAAAGTCGAAGATTCGCAACCCTTCTGAGGTTTAGGGTTGCGAGCGACGCTTTCGTCTTGCCTGGTGTTATGCGACATGTTTCTTCCCAGACCCTGTGGCTTGCGCCCTAAACAAAAACCCCTAAACGAGCATAAACGCTAAGATGCCCTGTAAAAACCTCTGTAAATCCTATTGACAAGACCCCTGCCTGAACGCGGAGCCCGGGGGACTTTTTCCTTGATTCTCGCGCATCTTGCCGTGCAGGACGACAGAGCTCCAACCAAGGGGACCGATGCCAGGGTTAAGGGCTTGAGGGTTTGACTTCCACTACGGGCTATTAGACCTTAAAGGTACCTTAATCTACCCTTAATAGGGTCCTAATAGGGATCTTTAGGGTCTAATAGCCCATAGTGGTTGTTACAAGCGTTTCGCGCAGGGTTTGATGATTTACTACTGATAGTAGTCCTTGCCGTCGCCAGAGACCCGTCATAATGCGAATCCGCAACTACCACTATCCTATATCCTAAACCCGAGTACCGGGCCCATGTGCTTTCGTGTACTTTGGTCCCTTAGGACAGTCGTGGTAGTGGCAGCAGTAGCAGTAGAAGCCCCAGAAGCCCTGACCAAACCTTAGACGTTCAACACTCCAAGCCCTATATATCCCTACATGCTTTCCCCTGAGATGCCCAAAAATTACGACATCGGATCCCAATCACAGGGCCCTTATAGAACCCCCGAATTCTTGGATCCTTTGGATCCTCAGGATTGCCCTTAAAGGATCCTTTTAAAATGAACCCTTATATATACAGGATCCCTTATGGTGTTTGTGTACATGCAGTGTCTGGGTCACGGTCCTAAACTCTGCAGGAGCATGGAGTCCAAAGCGAGCAGCATGACCTCCAAAGCGCAGGGAACTCGGCTCGGCAGATTCGGTTCGGTGTAGGCTTTAGAAGGGTGAAGTTTTTGGGTTTAGGGTTTGGGGTTCAGGTTTTGGGTTCAGGCAGCGTTCAGGGTCGAAGTGCAGGGTTTTTGCTGCGATCTGCGGGTTTCGGGTAGGTGCTGCAGGTGCTAAAGGTTTGAGGGCTTAGGCTGACAGAAAATGTAGTTCCTTTGTAGGATAAGCCAACTTTATAGCTAGGATCCTATAAGGTATTCCAAAAAAAAAGAACTCGCTCCGTGCTGCTATGCAGAGCCTGCACCTTGTGGAGACTTGTCTCACTCCTCGGGTATGGCGAATATGGTAAGCCATCGATCACGGTCCCTCGTCGTACTGTTGATATAGGGCCCAAAAAAGCAAATAAGCAAAAATGAGGATAAGGATATCTCATAAAAACCCCGTATAATGAAGTCCAGTAAGGTAGGGATGTCCCTATAAAATGCTTATGCTTATGTCCTTTTTGGGTCCCTAATGATAGGTCGTTACATAGGGTGTAGGGCCAAGTTTGGGGTTGTTCGCCAATGGAGCAAGACTTATGCTCGCCGTGAAAAATCATCATCGGAAACAATGATGTTGGCTCTCTCTTGAATCATAGCTGTCTCTGCTGGTATTCTTCTGGTAATGGCAGTCATAGCAGCAGCCGTGTCGTTGTGATCTTGATCTTCGTATATCGTCATCGTCGTCGCCGTGGTGCCGGTGCGAGCGCTTGTGCTGGCGCTAGTGCTGCGGCTGCTGCTTGTCGTGATGCTGGTGGTGTTGCTGGAGGTAGACAGATTGGTGGGGGTAGTCGCGGTGGTGAGTAGAAGCAGGAGAAGCAGCTGCAGAAGCAGCTGCAGTTCCAGCGGCAGCAGTCGTCCTCGTCGTAATCTACTCGTGTTAGTAGTAGTAGTAGTAGTAGTAGTCGTCCTCGTAGTAGTAGTAGTAGTAGTAGTAGTAGTAGTAGTAGTGGTGGTAGGTGGCACGTCGTTGTCGGGCGATGTGGGTCGATATGACATCTCTGCGCTCTCCTACTCGCGGTGTTTTGCAAAGAGTTTTTTCCAACAGCAGCCATGTTCGTGCCAGAAGAAAATGCGCAGACCTACGAACCCGACCACCTACAAAAATCTTAAAGCCAGAGCCCTCGCACCTCTGAACCTTTAAATCCTAAACCTGGATCCTAAACCCCAAGCCGTTTCTGATGACAGGGAACAGCTGCAGAAGGAGGAGTTGGTATTGCACATGTTCAGAATGAAGGCAGGTTCTTGCAGTTCTGGGTTTACATTTGTGTTTAGAAACCTTCAAGCCGCAAAAACATCGGAAGGCCGTGGTTCGTTTCATCAGGACCTTATAACAGAATCCTAATTCACAGAACTACCCAAGTCTGCAAAGGGTGTCCTGCAACCACGGCATGTATTGCTCAAGCTTACGGTATATTTCTGGTCCATCCCCGCAAACCGTAAAACCATGTAAAACTCCTGACCCAAAAGCCTAAACCCGAAACCCCTAAACCTCCTGATAGGAGTCACCCACGAGCTTGGGACTTTCTTGAACCGCGGAGAACCTTCTCTACGGATCCTTACAAGAAGAGTCATAATTATTACTTCAAGGTCTATATAGGTTGTTGTCTGAAAAGTAGCTCAAGGAAGGAACCCCCCAGGGCCTAAAACCCTAAGCAAAGTACCGAAGACCCTTAACAAAGTATCGAATGTTTGGAACTGCGTGTTCGCAGTCTGCTGCGAAAACAACTGGTATAGGCGCTGGAGAAGCACCTGGCAACGAGGAGGACAAGGCACCTTTCGGAAGCGGGAGCTTGAACCCAAAACCCTAAACTCAGGGGCCTCGAAAGGTAGGATGAAGGTAGGTGGGGTAATCCCCAAATAAGAGTCCTTGTATAAGGGATCCTTCATCCTACCTACCTTCGTCCCACTTTTTGAGGCCTCCAATAAACGGAGGCTGAGGCTTGAGGCCTTGGAGGCATTGAACTATCAAGGCCGCTATGTCAAACCCCGCAAAGCCCGAACAAACGANCTACCTACCTTCGTCCCACTTTTTGAGGCCTCCAATAAACGGAGGCTGAGGCTTGAGGCCTTGGAGGCATTGAACTATCAAGGCCGCTATGTCAAACCCCGCAAAGCCCGAACAAACGATTCAAACCCAGGTCTCATGCTGAAGTCCCCTATAGGCCCTTGGGGTTTGGGTCCTAACGTATGGTTCCAGGATGTTCCCTGAGTTTTGGGCGTGAGCGTTTGTGACATCACGGCCCAACTCCGTGTTTCGGCTGTGAGAGCGAAAGCTATCAGCTCGACCGACGACCGTGAGCCCTCTGTTATTCCGCCTAGCTGTGGCGCGCAGCACTTATTCTACAAGGATTGCTGGTGTCCTCAACTTGGAAAGCAGGTCTGTAAGCCTTAACTAACCTTAAATTCAACGAATGGGAGTATCTTTGGACCCTCTGTGGGAACAAAATAAATAACCCACCCCTGGACCTCCAGTTACTTCAACAGTAGGTTACTAACTATGCATTTGCAACCCAGTAACCCATTGTTTAGGTAAGTGGAGCTCAAGAGTACGGCAAATACACCCTAAGCCCCAAACCTTAAACCTAATACTGGGCAGGCAGGCTGGCAAAAGGTCCGTCAACATAAATAAAAAAACCTTAAACCTTACCCCACAGCAACGTCAAGACTCAACTCCGACTGCCCTCAGCCTCCCAGGTGCACCNCTAATACTGGGCAGGCAGGCTGGCAAAAGGTCCGTCAACATAAATAAAAAAACCTTAAACCTTACCCCACAGCAACGTCAAGACTCAACTCCGACTGCCCTCAGCCTCCCAGGTGCACCTGTCGGTGCGGGAGCTGCTGCTTGATGCTGGTGCCCAGCCCAAGCTTCCCGGCGCCGGTTGGGGCTCATTTTAGGCTGGAGGTTAGGGCTGGAGTACAGCGTTTAGGCTTCATAAGGATGTCATAAGGGTTTAGGATTTAGGCTTGTGTTGTTGCTTTCAATGTATAGTTCCGGCAGAGATGTTATCAGGACGTGGGTGGTTTCTGTTTATTCGAGGGTTTCAGTGCTTAGGCTTTTTGTAGGGATAGCTCCAGCCTTACTTCCAGGCGCCGTACGGTTTGCGTCAGGGGAGTCCCCAAGTAGGATCCTACTGTAATTACTGTAGTCCCAATATGCATCTAATTATATACTATAACAAGCCCAAAAAACCTTATCTACTTGTGAAGGCCCTTGATTATACTATGCCAGCTTCAATATTTCCTCCATTACAGTAGTCCGAGAAGACCCTAACCTTGTGCTTCCTTAGAACGATTCCCTGTGTGATCCCTGACGGAAGTAATCCTTTTGGTTTTGGTTGACAAATACATCCGAAACCTGCAAGTGTTTTCCCGAAGCCCCAACATAAGGTCCACTTGCCAAACCCAGCCGATTTTTGGCCTAGGGCTTGGGGTTAGTGTTTAGAGCGATTTAGGGTGCAAAGCTGGACATAGAACTTTCCACAGCTTTCGCGCTTTGGCTACAGCAACTTATTTGATGCTTGTTTAGTACCTGTTCAAACCAACCTAAACCCCAAACCCTCCACCCTTACCCGAATTTGTTTTGGCCACAGGTCTTTCCATGCGTCTGGCTTTGGCGGCAATTCCAGAAGCTCTTGTGGCAAGCAAAAGCCTCAGTACCCCCCCCTACAGCTTGTTTTTTTTTTGAATTGCTTCTTTGGGCTTAAATAGAGGCGTTAATCATTCAAGCAAGAAATTAGAATAGGGTTTGGGGGGGGGTATACTACTAGTGCAGTTATCTTGAGGAACCTTAAGGAAGACGAGGCCCAAATCACCCAGGCCCCTTATTGTTTTTGTACCGGGCTCGGAGTTTCGAACTGTCCTAAACCCCCGGCTTGGAGATGTGTAGGTCGGAACTGGGATGGGGTTATGGGTTTACTGGGCTTCGGAGTACCATACTTTAATACTTTTTTCTTAAAGGAACCATTATGAAATAAAAGTTTATACTTATTTCTCCCTGGTTACTTATTTTCTCCCTGGTTACTTAAAAGCCCAGTTTAGGGTTTCCGGTTTGGGGTAGTATTGGTCCTTAGGTATATTTCTTGTAATCATAGCATACTGCTCCCCTAAACCCTATCACATGGTCCGTATAATACTTACTTCTCAACCTAAATCCTTGCGCTTGAACTCAAGTAGGAAGGCCGCAGTGTTTTTCGGCTCCTGCCCTTCTGCCGCCTGAGGTGGCGACCCTGCTCAGCAGATATGAGCCGGAACATCCGGAAGAGTTCCGCCGAAGACGCATCGTAGGCGCAGACCGTTCAATTGGGTTTGGCAACTGGGCAAATTTCTACTGGCCTAAACTAAACCCGGACCCCATACTTTTGGAGGTCTGTAGGAGGAGCATCATTTCCCATTTGTGTCAACATTAAGGTTCTGTATGGGCTGAAGCTTCAAGTTCGAGTTCAAGGTTTGGCTCAGGGTCCAGCTGTTTGCCTACTATTGAGGTGGGGTATGCCAGTATGCCCTGTACGTGAGGGGTCATGACCTGCTAAGTTGTAGGGTTGGTTGCGACAGGTTCGTCTTAAACTCAACACCTTGAACCCTTATCCCGGAACTTGGGAAACCACGAACTCGAGATCTGCAATCCGTGAATACTCCGAGTTAAGAAGAGGCAGCAATCAATCGACCTGTCCGCATCTTGACAAACAGGTTGCTGTAGATCGACTTAAACCCTAAACTTAAACTCTGAAGCTGAGACCCTAAACTGCCCCAGACCTTAAAACGTAAACCACACTTGGAGGAACATGGGACTTAGTAAGTCAGGTTATAAGTCCCGTGATCCTTTAAGTAAACCAAAGTCTGGTGGTGACCGAATACTAACCTTATAATAGCTACTAAGCCTCATGATTCTTGAAGTAAGCCAAACCCCTAAACCCCAGACCCGTGACCGCCAAAACTGAGACTGGCACCCCTAATAGATGCATTATAGATCCCTGAAAGGAACCCTTTAAGTAAACTGCAAAGACTGGGGGCAGGCCTTTGGTCCTTCCTTGATGGCTCCGGTTGGTATGCACGGGCCTTCTGTGCAGTTTCGGGGGAGATCGGCTCCTGGGCCTCTTTTCCCTTTTTGGTTAAGACTTACAGTAAACCTCAAGAAGTTGGAAGTTGGAAGCCGGATTAAGGACAACTGCTGCTGGGATTCCCTATACATTACTCTTAAGACGTGAGACTACTGGGTTTCCAACTTTTCAGCTTCTACTGTAAGGACCAAAAAAGGGGGAAAAGGGGGGGGTGTCCTGTTTATTCCTAGGTATTCCTAGGTCACTGGGGGTCATACGGTTGATGGACAAAAATCCTGCATGACCCATAATAAGGAATATGCCATAATTCCCATAGTTTAGGGTCCTTAAGGTGATGCAGGATTTATATTATCACCCCAAACCCTAAACCATATAGATCCCGTAAAAGGAGCCCCTTAAAGGTACCCTTCTAGATCCCTTTAAAGGGACCCTAAGATTTTGTCCATCAACCGTAGGGGTGTTTTCATCTTCGAGTTCCGGCTTTATGCTTTTTCATTGCTCCATAAGGGGACAGTGGAGGTTTAGGGTTTAGGGTTTAGGAGGTTAGGCTTCAGGACTTTTGTCAGGGTTCCTTCAGCTCACAAGGGGACAGCAGGATTTGGGGTTTCAGGCTCTGTTTAAAGGTGGCTTTGCTGCTCCACAAGGAGACGGTACAAGTAGAGGTTAGGACTCAGGTTCTTGTAGGGATATCCCCTCAGGCTTCCTTTGCGGTTCGTTACTTAAAGGATCATGGGACTTAGTAAGTAGGTTATAATCGGGGTTATAAGTCCCCTAAGTGGGGTTATCCTAATTATAACCTACTTATAACCTTACTTACTAAGTCCCATGAGCCTTTAAGTAAGGAGGTTTAGGGGTTTAGGGTTTTGGGGGATGTTCGCCTTTAGGATTCAAGGCCTCAGTTGGGGAGTAAAGTCTTCAGACGTCAGGGCTACACCGTAAACCCCCGAATAGTGTACCTTCAGCCCGAAAAGAGGGTCTGGAGTGTGTAGGCTTCAGGTTTAGGATTTAGGGTTCAGGGTTTAGGGTTTAGGGTTTAGAAGGGTTTGGGCTTCAAGGTATAGCGGGTTTAGGCTGTGAGATTTGAGGTTTTGGGGTATGGGGGTCAGCACGTCAAGAACAGACGCCCGCATAGGTAACCCATACATGGGCTTAGTTAACTACTAACATCGGCGGGCAATACTGTGTGGGGATGTATGTGTGTATGTGTGTGAGCGCATGTGTGTATGTGTGTGCATGTGTATGTACGTATGCATGTAATTATGTAAGTATATGAGCATGTATGTATGCGTAATGCGTATGGATACACACATACATGTATCTGTGCATGTGTAGGTGTACACACATGTACATACATAATACAGACATATATATTAATTTATTTATTTATCTATTCATATTTTCTTGTTTAATTTTATGCGCACATTGACTCTACATATCCACGTCCATAGAGCCACATGACACCCTGTAGAAACACACAGCCCCTGCATTGTGGATGATGCTTTGAGGTCGCCTCTGTAGCGTTCCGGCGCCACGCCGAGAATGCAGGAGGATTTCAGCTTCCTCACTTCGAGGCGCCGTGAGTTTGGAGGCGAAATGTATCTCTTTTGGGATGAATTTATCTTTCAGTCAGAACCCAATTATCAGAAAATAAGCTAACCAAAACCAGGTACTGCATTGCGGGGTCTAGGTGGGAGGTTTGGCTGAAACTTTAACCCTATGCCGTCAACCCGAACCTGTCGTTCATCCCTTAAGGTCCTTTACACCAGGATCTGGTTTTGTAGGTCCGGGTGACTTCCCTCATGTCCTGAATCTCCCGCATGCAGTGTAGAATGGGAGAACAGCTTTGGTTCAAGGATTGTGCCTTGTAATTGTGTGATAAGCCTCAACCCTATAAACCCTGAACCCTAGGCCCGCAAACTCCGGGTCTCTAGAGCAGTCCCAGGAATCGCCGGGTCCCCTGCCCGAGGGATCTTGTTGTGAGGTCCTAGCGCTAAATACAGGGTCATACATGTTTACCCCGTTTGCCCCTAAGGGCTCCGCAATATGACAATTCTGCTATAGTATGCCGTATACCCCCAAGCCCTATTGTTATTCTTATTGTTATTGTTAAATGGTTATTGTTATTATTATGATGATTATCAGTGTTATGGTTATTGTTGTTATTCTTGGTGTCTCTATCACGATTATCATTATGAAAAACATGACATGTTGTAGGTGTTTTCTTTTTTTTGCTATTGTTATCACTACTGAAATTATAATCATGAATAGTCTTGTGACTTGTTGTTATTGTTATTGTTATGGCCCCCCGCAATGTTCATGGGCTCTTGTCCTGGGAAGCTCCCAAAGATTTGGAGCGTCGATACGTTATGCAAATCGCTCGTGGGTTGCTCCAAACTTGGCTCAAGCTGTATGTTCGGTCAGAAGAACCGGGGTGGAGTTTGCAGGTGTATTATGCCATAACCGTAATAAGGAACCCCCAATACCCGATTCGAATCATCAAGGCCCCTTCATGAGGCATTCTCAAGAGAGCTTCGTTTGAGCCAGATCTCCCAGAGCCTCAACTCCTTGAGCCCTAAACTTCTTGTAAATCAATAGCCATCTCGAAGAGCTTCCAGCACCCTGCCACGGCCCGACACCAGGACCCAAACTGAAGCACCCTGCGCCCACATGTGCAAAACTGGACCCTGAACCCTAAACCCGAAACCCTAAATCCAAGACAACTGCCAAGCACTCCTGACTCTTGAACCCAGCACTTACGGAATAGGAACCATAAGGCCTGACCCTGATGCTGTAGCTTTCAAGGGTTTAGGACATTCCCCGAACCCTGTGCGCCTGCCATGGCCTTGGGCCCATGGCTGGTTCTCATCCGATCTTGGTTACGACGCTGTCTTCTGAAACTCAGCGCAGCTCGCCTAGGTGTACAGGCAATTTTTTTGAAGCATTCCAGGGCTTCACGGACTTTGGTGTTGAAGTTTAGGGTTTGGAATGGTTTAGAGTTGAGGGCTTGCATGTGGGGTGAGGGTTCTAGATGTTAGGATTTGGCTGGGGTGTCCTTCCGGCCTGGCGTGCGGACAGGCCCTCAGAGAGTGTCTGTTACGACGTAGGGTTTAGAGTTTAAGTGTTTTCAACAATATTATGACGAATCATCGTGACAACAACAACAACAACCATCTAATAGCACTGATACTGTTAACCCTAAACCCTAAACCCTAAAAAGCCCTAATGCCCTAATCCCTAAACCCTGTAATAATCGACGGCCCTAAACCCTAAACCCTGAACCCTAAACCCTAAACTCCGAGGCGCGGCTCGCCAAGGTCGCCTCATCGCTCCCGGCGGCTTCGCCGGAGGAGGCTGCGACGGCGAGGCCAGGGTTTAGGATTTAGGGTTTAGGGTTTAGGGTTAAACCCTAAACCCTAAACCGTGGGAGGCGAACTTGGGAGTTCTCAAGGGGTTTGATTTAGGGGTTTCGGGTTTAGGGCCTTGGGGTTTAGGGATTTAGGGTTTGGGGTTTCACTAGGGTAGAGTTTGGGGGATGCTGCTGGGTTTTTTTTGTGAATAGGCTGCTTAGAGTTGTTGGTTTGGAGTTCTTGTTTCTTGGGTGTTGCTGGATCTATTGGTGCTTAATGGGGGGGCTCTCTTAAAATTAGCCAAGAGACGACCTACATCTGTCCATGTTTCCCGAAAGCCTAAGCCCCCAACCTGGTACCATTTTAGGGTTTAGGGTTTAGGCCGTTTAGGGTTTAGGGTTTAGGCCGTTTTGAGGATTGAGCAGTTGTTTAGTTTAATTGTTCGTTTCGTATAGGATCTTTCGGCTGAGTTTATAACAGGGTTTCATACCTCACAGCGCCTCACCCGAAACCCTACACCCAGATCCTAAGGCCGTGGAATGTGCACCCTAGAGTCTAGTTCCCTAAACCCTAAACCCCTCAAGCCTAAAGACAAGATGATGAGCCCCGACCCCTATCAACCCTGAACCTTTCAAGGCCTGAACTGTACACCCCACCGAAATCCTAAGAGCCCTGATAACAGCACATCCTGAAAAAAGAAACCAGCTGCTAAAGACACCAACTTCGGAGGCGGGAGCTGTCAGAAGCCAAAGAGCAGCTGGCAGGACATCTTTTCAGGGGGTTTAGGGTGATTCAAACAAGCTGCACCATTGCAGACCTGAAGCATCGCAGACTGTACTGAGCAGCAGACGCTACAGCCCAAATGCACTATTCTGAGATACCCACAAGCATGTCTCCTAAATAGCTTATCTGCCCTCGACTATATGGCATTTCTCGAAACGAGGGGCCCTTTTTGGGCCCCCAAAATAGTACGGCAGCCTGCTGAAAAGGACCGTAAAAGGGATCCTAATTTCGAGAACTACCCTTGTCTGCAGGAGCCGAGTCTCAGTGCATTCTGGCGCAGTGCGCGCCGCAGGGCAGTCCACGACCTATCCGACGCTCAGAAGCAGACGTGGATCCTGGGTTTAAGGTTTAGGGTTTACCAGAACCCCCCCAATGGCCCTTCAATAGACTCCTTATGGCCCTTAATAGTGGCTACGTGGGGTATATTAGAGGGTAGAGGGTTTAGGGTTTAGGGTTTTTAGGGTTTAGGGTTTAGGGTTTTTAGGGTTCAGGGTTTAGGGTTTAGGGTTTCGGGCAGGGCCAAAGTTTAGGGGTAGCTGTAAGTAAGGGCGTTTAGGAGTTTATTTAGGGTTCAGGGGTTCAGGGTTTAGGGTTTAGGGTTTAGGTTGGTGTTGAGGCAGGGGTTTAGTGTTTTAGGGGGTTTTGATTTTGGTGAGTTTCCGAGAATAGGGGACCCTGGCAAGACTAGCAGCACCCTAAACAGCAGGATCCTTGTTGGAGTTAGTTCCCTAATTATGCAACTTACCCGTAACTACTTGTTGAAGCACACCTTGGGTCCTTGAGCCCTTTAGCCGAGATGTCTCCGTAGAACGATAGGTCTCTGTCATTATACTACATCATTAGCGTGAAGTGGTTGCTTTTTAGGATTATATAGAGGTTTTAATGAGGGTAGCAGTTTGGGTTTTGAAGATAGAGGGCCATGGAGGCATTTAGTTTGTCACGATTGAGTAATGCTATCTTTTTCTTGACACGGAAGGTTTAGGGTGTAGGGTGTGGGTGCTCGGTGCTTGCCTTGTTGTTCAGAGTTGTCTGCTCGGGCCATCTAGTGGGCAGCTGCGTGGAGTTGTTTTGTGTAACATCAAGCGTCAGGCACGGTGTGCTGCGTATAGGTGAGGTGCCTTTATAGTGCATCCAGAGTCCAGAGGCTTGCGGCTTGGATTTTGGCAAGTGTCCGTGAAGCAGCAAGCATCCAATGATTCCGTCCATACTGAGGAATTTTCATCGATGGTGTCTTCGACTTGACCCATTACGGCCACATGAAACCTGGCACTTGACCCCGAGACCCTGAACACCGTGAACCCCATAAGGGAAGCAGCCCCAGCCCGACTGACTGAGCATCAGCAAGGCCAAGGCAAGTGTTCATCAAACGCCTGAACCCTAAACCCTAAACCCTGAATTCGAGACCCTGAACAGACCCCGCACTTATAGGTTTCATAGGGTCCTTGTATGGACCTCAGGCACTTCCAGGCTTCCAGGAGTACCTTGTTGTAGCTCTTTGTGCGCAGGCAACCTTCGGGGGTTTGTATAACCCTCAGGCTCAAAATGGCCCAAAGGCCTTATATAATATGGTCTTCAGGCCCAAAAGCCTTAAACTATGCGCCCTTAGAGCCTTATAGGGTAATGGCTTGAGCTTCAGAGTCTCAGACGACGCGTAACGTGGAGGCCGTGTGGGGGGTGTGAATTAGCTCAAAAGGTGCGGCGGCAGCCTTTGTTTTCATCATTCAAGATCAATACGAACTTGTTTCGTTTCGACTTGGTTTTGGGTGGTTGTTGGCTTCGGGTGTTTGTTTGAATGGGTTTTTGGTTGAAGTTCAGGCATTCAAGGTTTTATCAGAGATTTTTGACCCTCAGCTTTCAGCCCGCAGTATGTGCAGACCTTGCGGTTGCTTCAGGAACGCATTCCGCCAAGCCAGAGCGCTCGGTGAGCATCTTGTCAGCAGTCTTCCCCGATCCAAGTTGAAGTGCACGAAGAGGGTTGAGGGTTCTGAGGGTACCACTATGGGCTATTAGACCCTAAAGATCCCCAAGGGTAGATTAAGGTACCCTTAAGGTCTAATAGCCCGTAGTGGTATGGGGCTGGAGGTCCTTTGGTGTTGGGTTGGGGTTTGAGCAGGTGTGCTGCAGTTTACACATCAATAACGTGTTCCAACAGAACTGAACGAACCCGGTATGCCTGTTGTCAAGAAAAGGCAATGACAACAGCCAGAAGAGCGACAACAACCGGTTCGTATGCCGTATGCCGCTTGAAAGAGTATATAAAGCTCGTCAGGACGACAATCACAATAAGAACACCAACAGCTCCACGGTGCCTATTTCTGAGCTGGGTCCGAGACTGCTGTCGTAGAGGACTTGGCATTATAGTTCCTGATGTACGTGACAGAATCTGGCGGTGTTTGCCCTACACCTTGTCAGGTACTTGGTGGTCGGTGTAAACAGCGATGAGTCCGTGCAGAAGGCCGGGTAGTACAAGCCGGAACTCAATAGAGAGGTCTGAACTTCTGCAAGAATGTCTCCAGACAGCTCGTATCTGTCGATAGTACACAATGTTCCAGAACATACTCCACACTACAGTCCATAGCATGCCCTAGGTAACCTTCACTCGAATGAATGATTGAGGCCCTTTGTGAGTTCAGAGGCTCTGAGTTAGAGCGAAGCCTTGTTTCGGTGGGTTTACGGATGCAGGGTTAGGTTTAGGAATTAGGGGAGTTGGACTCAGAAGCTGCAGAGTTCGATGCCGCTGCATCCAGCGATTGGCATGGTTTTGAAGGCCATTTTCAGCTTTTCGCGGGTAGGGTCCATCTTGACTCCTGACAGTTCATGGGGCCTGCAGCGTATGTCAATAGATGTTCGAAACATCGGGATGCGGCCCTCAGGAGATTCGGCCTACTTAAAAAAGGCTCATGGGACTTAGTAAGTAAGGTTATAAGTAGGCTATAGTTAGGATAACGCCACTTAGGGGACTTGTAACCCCAAATATAACCTACTTACTAAGTCCCATGATCCTTTAAGTATTCCAGATCCGGTCCTCGATCAGGCCAAGGGATTTCGACCTGTGCTGACGGACGCTGAGCGCCAGGCCTTTCCTCGCTGCTTTTGGCTTCCCAGAAGGGTTTCGGGGTTTACGGTTTGGGGTTTGGGGTTTAGGGGTTCAAAGGGTTTAAGGTTTAGGGGATTTAAAGGGTTTAGGGTTTAGTGGTTTAGGGGTTTAGGGTTGTAGGTGCCCAGATTTCCAAGAACCCTTCATTAATGTATGTGCTTGAAATGAGAGTAGGACCCCTAATATGATTTAAGGTATATTCCTTAAGACCCCGAATATTATTAAAGGTATATTCCTTAATTAGGGGATATTGGAAGGTGTGGCTTCATACAGTCGACTGATGCAACGGTTTAGGGTGTAGGGTTGAGCTGATACAGTTACAGTCGAACCGGTTTAAGGTTTAGGGTCAAGCTGATACAGATACAGTCGAAGCGGTTTCGGGTTTATAGGGTTTAGAGGTTCAGGGTTTAGGCTTATTTGACTTGATACAGTCCTATAGTAAGTAGTAGAGTAGCTAACCTTTTACATTTTGGGGGGGTTACCATAAACCCTATATAACCCCAGTATGCTCCCAAAGGTTAACCTCTAGTTCCCCAGGATACTCCACAAGTAGGCTGTCGATTCGGCTCAGGGTTCCGGGTTTACGGCTTGAAGGGTTTAGGGTTTAGGGGTTCATGGTTTAGGGTTAATTGGCTTATACAGTCGAATCGGTTTTGAATTTTGGGGTGTAGGCTCTACGGTTTTTTGGCCCAGGAAGTTGCGAAATAGGAAACTGTCGCTGTTGCCTTCTCCTCTGTCAAGGCAGCCGTTGCTGCCTGCCGTTTCGTCGACGAGTGCCTTCGATTCAATCGTGATGACTTTGTTAACCCATGCCCGGGAGCCTAATAGCCAAGTCCGCTGTATATTCAAGCCCTGAAGCCATTTAAAGGAAATGTTGGCTTTCAGCGAGACCTTATGGAACCTTTGAAGCCACCCTCAAAAAAAACCCGAATACAGAACAGTTATAGAACCCTGGAAGAAACCGAATCTGCCGAGCTAGAGTTCGAGGCCGTCCAAATCCTTGCCGAAGCCCTCGACGTAAGGGTCCTTTTGGGGATCCCACATCAAGGCCTCACAGCTATCATCTGGGTCCCCCATGACTTCGGTCACGAATTTGAAGATCTCCTTCCCGGAATTTCCGGACGGCATATCAAGCACATGAGTTAAAAGATCCCCAATACCAAACCTTTATGAACTTTTTGGGTTCTTATAGTTTCGTAGGAATCGGAAAGTTTAACCTTTTATTTCTGTGGTTTCTTGGGGGGGGGGGGGTAAGAGCTGACACTATGAGCCTCGATAGGTTGGCAGGGGTCTTATCCTCACTTTAAGGGTCCATGTACCCAAATAGTATATACTTAGGCCCCAAGGGACTACTTTAAGGCCAAAGTATATACTATTTGGGTACATGGACCCTGGGGTCAATGACAGAGGTAGGAATAACTATAGTTGATAGTCCGGATTAACGCAATATGGTTGATGATAACAATCCTGCATTTCCTTAATGACCCTAGACTAGGAGGAGTATGGTATATTCCTTATATGGGAAATGAAGGATTTATATCATCAGCCGTATGTGTTGCACCGGTTCCTTGCTCCACTGTATGTCGCTCCGAGGATTGTGCCGGCGTGCCCTGTCTGCGCATTACGGTCTAGGGTCGAGGGTTGGGAGTTTCCGAAATTTGGGGGTACCTTATTTTGGGGTCCTTATAATAAGGATCCTACTATTTAGGGTACTATATTAGGGTCCCCTATTCTCGGAAACTCCCGGTTTGTTAAGGTCAGAGGTCCAGGGTTCGCGGGATTACAAAGACGAGTCCAGAACTCCAAATTGAATGTTGGGGTTTCCGGTGGCCCCTTTTGATAAGGATCCTGCTATTTCGGGTTCTACTTACAGTCCGTTTCTTCATGTCTATTGATTCTCCTGCCCCTTAGTCCAGGCAGCCAAATAGTAGGGTTCAAGTCCCCCCCAAACTCTACTCGTACTCGGACCGTTACAGTTGGAGTGTCGTATGGTGCTTGAGACTAGTTTACTGAGTCCATTCGCCGCCGCACCCCCAAGTCCAACCCCCAAAGTACTTCTGCCTCAAATTGCGTTAATAGGAGCTCATTCAGCTCCGAAGCATATACGATATTCTGAAAGATACATGGTCCCGGCAACACACTCTTCCGCGGCTCTTGACAAGATGCCGTCAAGATTTTATCTACAGAAAAGGGCTGTGTCGGACGATTAGTAGCTTGGCAGCGAAATCCCCGCATCACCCAAAGAGTGAACACTCCATTCCGTAAATGTTGCAGGCTCCAAACCCCAGACCTTATGACCCTTGTTGCTAGCCTCACCTTACAAACCCTCAGCCCTAAACCCTCAACCCATCCTTAGCCAAAAACAGCTCCCCTAACCTTAAACCCCCAATTCCAAGCCCTAAACCGATCCTTGCAACATCCAGCCTTCGCTCCTGTATCCTATTCTCAGCTCAACGAGCATAGACCTCTGCGCCCTCAGCGGGGCCTATCAGGACACCCTTTACAGAGTCCTTATGATATTGCATAGTGGGTTTGGGGCTGTAACCTAGTTGGTGTCTGGGTGGCCTCCTAACCCTGAATTTCTTCGGCACCCGCAGAACCCAGAACCAATTCGCTTGCGAGCCTACTTAAAGGATCATGGGACTTAGTAACGAGTGTCATTATTAGGGTAAGTATGCTTATGCTTTGCTATAACCGCCAACTAACGTACCTATGACCTTAACTAAGTCCCATAGTCCTCCAAGAAAGGGAGTGCCCCAGAATTGCTAAAGGAGTCCTGAGCGTCTCAACTCGAAAGCAAATGCCATCTACACTTCGGGGTATTCAGAAATAATTTCAATTCTGGGTTGCTATAATCCGCCAAGAAACAGCTGAAATTATGATTGTTGCTAGGGTCCGAAGTTCAGTATAGTACACTAGAAGCCAGAAAGTTGGAACAACATTATCCTCAGCCCATTAAGATAAATAGGACTCCCAGCGCTAATCATCCTAAATCCATCTTCCAGCTTTCTGGCGTTCCCTATACATCCTCAGCCGATGAGGTCTCCCTACATCATGCATCTCGGAAAGCACAAAGTCAGTATAGTAGGGGGCTGAATCATTGCCAATACTAATCTTAGTTGGGGCTGCTGATTACTTTAGCATAACATACACCAAAACCCTATTATACAAGTTATAAGGCATGTCGAGGTCACCTTGGGGGGCTTTCTGAGCTTGGCTATTAAACATTTCTCGTGCTGGGAGTGTGAAGGTTTGGGTCAAGTTGTGGATTCTGGAGCCAAGAGTGCAGGTCCATGGTGGTTGTGACTTTAGATCATGTTCTTGAGGTTTCAGGTGCAGGGGGATTTATGACATCTGCGACGGATCCTTCGTTATGTCATGGGGGTGGGCTTCTTGAACGTAGGGTCCTTTTGGCCAACTGGAAGAGTAAAGACCCGAATCCTCAGAGCTACGTGTCTCAGACGTGGGGACCTCTTAAAGCCTTTTGCTGATGCCCGATATCATAAGCACCAGCCCTTCGCACAAGATCTTGCCAAACTCTAAGGGTCCCTGCACCCAAATAGTAGATACTTTGGCCCGACAGTAGTACCTTTATCGGGACTGCTTCCCGCAAGTTCCGAAATAGGGACTACTTCATAAGGCCAAAGTATATAATTTTTTGGGCACATGGACCTTTCAGGAACCCACAGTTTCCTGACAATTGCCGATTGGCTCTGGAAGCCTCCAAACATCCGACAGGGTTTCGGGCTTTGGGGGGTTGAAGGTTTCAGGGATTTAGGGCTTGAAGTTAGAGGGTTTCGGAGTTTAGGGCCTAGGGTTTTGTAGAACCCCCCCCCCCTGCACGGATCCTACAACAGCCCGCTCAGGACTGCGGCCTACATACAGGACCTCGTTGAAAATCGAGGCATCGACTACTTCGCCACTCCGCCGCATTGGGTTTCGGCTTAAGGGTAGGTTCGGGCGCTATAATACGGGTACGATCCAGGTCATTATTATAGTTATAGGGTTATCGCAAGGCATTCGTTTGTACGGTTTGAGGGGCCTTGAATATCGTGAGCCTGCGGGTCTAAAGCCTAAATTCAAAGCCTGGATCGTTACACAAACCGCTCCCTTGGGCTCCTTAAAGGCTCCTTATGTTGCTGTGGCCCCTCGCGCTGCCGCAGGGCATTATAGAACCCTAGCGGGACAAGTACCCAAATAGTAGGGGTTTAGGTACCAAAACCCATTCGAAAGACATTTTGCAACCAAAATCCTAGATGTGGATACCCACGATCATGCAGAGTTTGTACATATATACATATGTACAGATTATGAAGCTGTATATATGCATATGTATATATGTATATACACGTATATACATACTGATACATATATAATCCGAATCTCCGGTATACGAGTACTTCGATCTTTATTTCGAAGGTCCATGGAGATGACCCTTGCATTGTGGATGGCCGGGATGTGCCCGCTTCTCAGAACAAACTGACATGGGGTCCAGGGTTTGGGTTTCGTTTGGGGGCTGAGGGCGTCGTAACTAGATTGCGTAGTGTGGTAAGCGCATACTACAGGCAATCTGAGCAATGAAATTCACGTCTAGTCCGTATGCGTCCGGAGTCCTGTGTGCTTCTTCTTATACGACGAAGGCACTAGCGACGCTGATGACACTCGTACTTCTTATCCCTCTGCAGGCAAAGAGTCTAAAGCTTCCATTGAGGCTCCAGCAGGCAAGCTTAGGTTTGAGGGCTTAGGGACATGAGCTATAAGCAGGCCACTGCGACCCGTCGGATTTGGAAGTTGACCTGCCGTGATGTGGGGTTGAATCCATAATCCTGAACGCTTTCTAGCGGTATGCTGAAGGGTTTAGGTTCCCGGATGTAGGTGCATTGCGATATGCCCGAGAACTCTGTTCTGGTTACGGAACCCCAGGATGCAGGGCCAAGGGTTTAGCACCATATAGGGTTAAGGGTTCAGGACTCAGGGCCATTTTGGGTTTGTAGGGTTTAGGGTAGGATTTTGGGAACTGCTAAATTTTTGCACTAGAATAGTTTCTGTGTTCTAGCAGGCGAAGGCCCACCCCACCAAAGAGAACGAACAGCTGCCCCCCCC
>BGNK01000999.1:0-16445 GCA_003297005.1 Symbiodinium sp. clade A Y106 | reverse complement strand
CCCCCCCAACCTCCCACACACTCTGAACCGTAAACCCTTGGCCCTAAACTAAACCCTCGACTCAACCCTGCCCAGACCTGAACCCGAAGCCGTGAGGTACGAATCAGCCAGAAAAGCGGGCCGATTTTGCACAATCCCCCGAACAGAGTCTCGGGCAGCCAACGGATTGGGTTGGGGTTACTGTTAATGGTTTGGGTGTTAGGATTTAGACTTCAGGGTTTAGGGCTACAGGCTACAGGGTTAAAGAGCTTGCTTTATACCTACACAAACCCATGATGTATTCAAGGAGTGTAGACGAGCTGGAACAGCATTGAGGTTGCAGGGTATGCCCGTTTTTGCAAGATGCTTCAGGTGGCGTCATGGCGTCATGTGCCATTAGCATCGGATCTTCAAGAGTTTACGACGAGGGCTTCGACAGGGAGTCCGGCACGCTCACGCTAGGAAGCGCTACTGCAAAGGGTCAGGTTCCATTCAGGTTCAGTGCCTAGACCTAGGCCGGTTTGGGGTTTAGGGTTTAGGGTTTAGGGTTAAGGGTTTAGGGTTAGGAGAACTAGGTCTAGAACCTAGATAGAGTCATAGATTTGTTGAATGTCCTAGGGTAAAGGTGACCAATAGAAGGTAGTTGCTGCGCTGGAGGGTCTACATAGGGTTTATGTTTCCATGGTCCAGGGTCCTCTAGACCTTACAGGGTTTAGGGCCTAGGGTTTAGGGCTTTCCCTTAAGCCACCCGAAAACCAGGGGGCCAGACTTTGATCCCTAATTACGAATGTAGGGGCCTTAAGATTTAGAATAGGGCTTTGGTTGGGGGGTCCTTATTATAATTATAGTATACTATACCTATACCCCCAAACCCTAAACCCTAAACCCTAAATCCTTATTATAATTATAGTATACTATACCCCCAAACCTTTTCTAGCTACTAAGGCCCCTCCACTAGCTGAGCTCTTCGTCGTTCTGCTGAGTCGCTAGCAGACCTGCTTCAGAACATCTGCTGGGAAGCAACACCCTGAGCCTGAAACCCGAAACCCGAAACTAAATTCCTGGTATGCCTAATAGGGAGGAAAAGAAGTTTCCGTATTTAAGTCCTCAACATATTAGCTTTTTATGTTTAGAGCCAGCCCTTATGCTTTGATCCATAACCCTGAACCCTAAACCCTAAAGCCCTACAGCCTGCGACCTTAAACCCTAAACTTTGCACTCCATGAACCCTAAACGCCCCTTCTACCCTAAGACCCGTAATCCTAAATCTCAAACCCACAAGCCCCTAAACACTGTACCCTAAATCCTTACATCCCAAGCCCTGCAACGCTAAACCCTATAATATACCCGAAACCTAGGCAAACCAAAAACCTAAACCCTCAACCCTACCCTATACCCGAAACCTAAACATCTACTATACCCTAAACCCTAAACCAGCCCCCCTCCCAAAAAAAACAAAAAGAAACAAACACTAAACTAAACTTCTCACTCGAGGAGGGAATCTCCACGACTGATATCGTTGGCCGCCTTCTCCTTCTTACGCAGGCTGCCCCTCCCGCTTTGCTGTAAGGGTCAGAAGGACCCAATAGTTAGAGGTCGTATGAGGGTTTAGGGTTTAGGGCTCCCTTGATGAGGGGTCTAGGTCTACTAAGAGGTTTCATAATTATGGTATTCCAAGGGTTTAAGGGTCCAAGGGAGCCAACAATTCATAGGTAGGTACTCAGATTTAGGGTAGTAGTTATGTACGTAGGTTACTGCCTGGTAGGGTATATGATTATGAGGTACTTGGATTAGGTTGTTGTTGTTAAGTTTAAACGGCTGTAGAGGTTCAGGGTTTTAGGCTTTGGCTCTTTGGCGTTTAGGGTTCAGGGTTTTTGTGGGTGTAGCGTTTGGATACTTTGCGGTTTAGGAGCCAGGTGGGCTTGAGAATAGGGCCTTGGGGCTTGAGGACAGAAGTGAGAGAGGTCTGGGCAATTCACTACTTAAAGGCTCATGGGACTTAGTAAGTAAGGTTATAAGTAGGTTATAGTTAGGATAACCCCACTTAGGGGACTTGTAACCCCAAATATAACCTACTTACTAAGTCCCATGATCCTTTAAGTAGCATTATACCCCTTGTACCTACATGCATACTTACGTAGGTGAAACTCATTTCAACACGGCGCAGCTCAAACTGCAGAAACTTGACACCCAATGGGAACCCTAATCTGAAGAAAGGCGCTAAACCAAGAATGACAACTACAGCAACATCTGTCTCTAAACCTTACCTAGACCCTAAAGAATTTACTTTCTTGAGGGTTCATATATAAGGAAATTGTAAAAAAGGAACCCTAAAATGGGTAGGTTTTATAGGGTCCTGGTAAACTTAAACCCTAAACCCTGAAAGGACCACCACACCGAGCTTGTCACCGCCGCCCCTTCCTCCGGCGCGCGACCTTCTGCGGTCTTCGCGCAGCGGGACTGACATTGTCGGATTTATTCCTCAGGGCTTAACAAATAGAATTGGCATCATGTACCCCAAAGCCCTATTTAAATGATGTAGGCCCCTAGCTTGAGCTCTCGGTTGCGGGGTTTAGTGTATTCCGATATTGCTGAGGGCTCAAGGGTTTCCGGTTCCAATCGTACCATAGGGGCCTTAACAAGTACCTATACTTTTTTTTTTGGTGGTGGTGGGGGGGGTTCCTTATTATGGTTATAGTATAAAGGGCCCTAAAACCCTATGTTACCATGTCTCTCTTCGCCCAGCTGCTCAAAGCTTGTGTTCCTCCTGTCCAAGCCGGAGAACACTCTCAGAACTTAAATCCGAAACCGATGACCTGAACCCGCGCTGCCCTTCAACTTGAATGTACTCGGGGAGAAGAACGGTGTACAAGTACGGTTTGCATAAGTCGTTTCTTGGGTTTCCTGAGTATACTTCACTGTGTAAACCACATTAATTAGGCCACGAAGTTTGGCTTTCTGGCTTGAGGAAGCTACTAGCGTTGTCTCTGCATCCATTGTGCCCAGCCCCGAAATCTACTATGATGTGTAGGTCTGAATACTTAGCAACATTATTCCTCATCATATACTCTGGCTTCCTCATTTTTCCATGTTACAATACGCCCCTGAAGTCCTTCGAAGTTCCTGGGACTCCTCGGACTTCTTAGTAATGCTATCCCCTTATCTTGCTTAGATATGATAGGACTATATGCGCCAAAAACGTGGCGGAAATGTGGTCGCCCCCTGTATTCGGATCCCTTGACAGAGCCCTACATGCTAAGGTCGCAGCAATCAAACTTCTTGGTGACATCGCAGCTGCTTCGCGCATTTTCTGGTGCCCTGCCGGGCCATTTCAAGCCTGGCAAGGCGACTGGCTGCCCAACGAATGACAGTTGTATAAGTATAAGTATATGTGTAAGTATAAGCTTAAGCATAAGTATAAGTTTAAGTATAAGTGCCAGTACAAGTATAAGAAGAAGGAATAGTAGTAGTGGTAGTAGTGGCAGTACTAGTAGTAGTAGTAGTAGTAGTAGCAGTAGTAGTAGCAGTAGTAGTCGTCGTGGTGGTGGTGGTGGTGGTAGCAGGAGTAGGAGGAGGAGGAGGAGGAGCTTCGGCTTGCACCAAGTTACTACTCTATATAATGCGTTTACATCTTGCCGTGTGGAGTCTCATCGCACCACTAGCTCAATGCCCAAAGTGGGACTCTACCAGTTAAGGGTTTCGGGTTTAGAATTTATGGAACGCTAAACTCTAAATCGCTGCTTGCCAGGTGGGGAACCAAGAGCCTGCACCTCTCAGCCCTCCAGCCGTTTAAACCCGGGCTTTGGAGTACCATACTTTAATACTTTTTTCTTAAAGGAACCCTTATGAAATAAAAGTGTCTACTTTTTTCTCCCTGGTTACTTAAAAGCCGCTTAAACCGATGAATGTAAACTCCAAGCCCTTAGCCTGGGCTTGGCGTTTAGGGACCACCTGTAAAATCCCAATAAACTCTCCTAAACCCGAAACCCCTAAACCCTAAACCCTAAACCGAACTCTCTTAAGGAATCTTAGGACCATCCCACAGGCATCCCGAACATTAAGCCGGAGGTCCCAAAAGTCCATCCCCACTATGGTTTTTGAGACCTAACTCCATAATGGTAGTGTATATGGACCCTCTTGGTAAGCGGGTCTAAGGGAACTCCCCAGGTGGTGTACGTGGATGGAGCATGGGACATGCTTCCTGCCTGCAATGAAGAATATTCTTTTTGGGTGGATTTGGGGTTTAGGGTTTAGGGTGTGCTTCGGCTTCAGTGAGTTTTGTGGGGCTGAGTGGTATAGCAGGGATTCAGGGCCAACGCTATATTTGCTTTTCAGAACTTATGCGCTGGTAAATGATAGGGGCCTAGGTTTCATGGCTTAGCATGCAATTCAGGGGCTTCATTACCAAGACTATTTTGGAGTTCCTTATTAAGGCTATGGTATAATATACCCCCACAACCCAGGGCCCCTCACTTTTGCGTAGTCTTGCAGGCATGTGGGAGTTTCCGAAAATTACCTTATTTTGGGGTCCTTATATAAGGATCCTACTATTTAGGGTACTATATTAGGGTCCCCTCTTTTCGGAAACTTCCATGTGGATCTGAGGCTCCGAAGTGAAGGGTTGAGGCTTTGAAGGTTTGGGTTGGGTCGCTTTCAGGGTGCGTTCCGGGCCATGTTCGGCTTCACCCTGAACCCTATGCAATTGGATGGCATCAAACATTCCTCCTAGGAAACACCGAAGCCTAGCCCTCAGCCCTGAAGCCGAAACCCTAAACTCTCCAAGGCCCACCCTATATACCCCTAATCTTAAACCCTAAAGCCCTCAAAGAAAGTGCCGAAAGCTCTAGAAGCCCCTATCCTGGAATACAGCCCTCCAAAAAGACCTGCGGGTAGCCTGACACTGACTGACGAATGTCCGACCGAGCCCTAAACCGTAAACCCTAAACCCTGAACCCCAAGCCCTAAACCCTAAGCCCTAAACCCCAGAACCCCCCCCCCCCNCCCCCCCCAAAAAAAAAAAAAAGAAAAAACATAAAGTGAAACTAAGCCGAAAGCTTCAGGTTCCATGCCGGCCACGTTTCCCTCTTATGCCGGGCTCGCGCATCTGGGTTCTTGTTAAGGAACTTTATGTAAGTTACTATAATTTAGGGTTTCTTTAAGGTTTACGGTTTAGGGGTTAAGGAACTTAATTCAAGTTACCATAATTTGGGGTTCCTTTAAGGGTGCCATAAGGGTTTAGGGGTTAAGGAACTTAACTCAAGTTACTTCAACGGGAATCTATAGTAGATAATATGGTTTCCTTGTTATGGTAACTTAAATCAAAGCCCTTGACAAGAACCAAGGCATTGGGTGATCTGCTCATCGTTGGCGTCCACTCGGATGCTGCAGCTCTGTTTGCGTTTAGGGTTTCAGGGTTTTAGGGTTAGGTCTTAGGGTTTCGGATAGCCTTCACCGGTGCTTATGTGTAGGTCTTAGGCATTGCAGGGTTTGGGATTTGAGCAAGCCAGGTTTTATGTGGTAGGGTTTCGGAGTTTCGGGCTCTGCTCCAAGAACTCCCGGTGGCATTTCTTCAGTGCACCTGTTTCTTTGGAAATGTCTTTTTGTAGGTGTTCATGATCTCTAGAACAGCTGCGATCATGTTGATGAGAATTCGGCCTGAATTCACCAGACTCTCAGCCTCGAACAGACTAACCATCAAAACCTTCACCGTGCAAGCCTGAACCCTGAAACGTCAAACCCTGACTCCCCAAAACCCTAAACCCCTAAGTCCCACCCTAAACCCAACACCCTAAACCCCCAAATCCCGAAGGCCTCATATGTAAACCCTAGGCCCCTAATTATAAGGCATTATATGTAAACCCTAAACCCCTGAGTCCCTAAGGCCCTATGTAGACCCTAAACCCGGCAAGCCCGAACCCTAAAGCGCTAAGCCGTGAACCCGCAGTTGTCGGCTTGCAAAAACCCTAAACCCTAAACCCCTAAACCCTAAACCCTAAATCCCCAAGCCAGACTTCTTAGACTCAGCGATGAGCCGACAGCCGGCTTTAGGGTTCAGAGGGTTTAGGGGTGTACTTAAAGGCTCATGGGACTTAGTAAGTAAGGGTTTAGGGTTCCTTTTAAGAGTACTATAGGGTTAGATAATAGGGTTCCATTTAAGGGTTTAGGGTCTACTTAAAGGCTCATGGGACNTCATGGGACTTAGTAAGTAAGGGTTTAGGGTTCCTTTTAAGAGTACTATAGGGTTAGATAATAGGGTTCCATTTAAGGGTTTAGGGTCTACTTAAAGGCTCATGGGACTTAGTAAGTAATGTTATAAGTAGGTTATAATTCGGATAACCCCACTTAGGGGACTTATAACCCCGATTATAACCTACTTGCTAAGTCCCATGATCCTTTAAGTAGGGTTTAGGGTTCAGAGTTCAGGTTCAGGGTTTAGGGTTTATGTGGTTTGAGGGTTTATGGTTTAGGGGAACCTTCGAACACAAATCTGGAAAGGTGCTATATCCACCCTGTGCAACCCATACGATCTCCCAAGCAGTGTGATGACTTGGGAGTGTCAGAGATAGGATCCCTAGTATCAAAAGCTCGCATGTGTCCCGGTTCGCACGACGTAGGGCTCAAGAATCCTGTTCGTTCCGCAGCGTTCCGGTTCCATGGGGAAGTGCAGAGGCAGCTGGGCAGGCCTTTAACGAATTAACGAAGAACCCCAAGGAAGATGACTGGTAATTGTTCAGGCTTTCATGTTGCGGCCTCTGCGATAGCTCATGTCACGTTAACATGTCTTGCGCACCCTAAAACCTAAACCATCCTAAGCCTCTTACCCTAAAGGCTTGAAAGCCTGCACGTTTCCAGGGTGAATCCCTAAACCCCCGACCCTAACTAAAGCCCTAAACCCACAGGGTTTAGGGTTCCTAAACCCCAAAACCCTAAAACCCTACAGTAGAAGCTAGAAAGTTGGAACATCATGTTCCAACTTTCTGGAGTTTACTATAAACCATCAGAAGCCATGATCGGATACCTCATCGGTGTCGGCTTAATTGGGACCTTCAGCGCGCTGGTGATAAACACCAGAATTGGCTTAGAGGCTGACGACGGGGACCCAAACCGCTGCCAGGCTTTTGGCTTTCGGGGTTTAGCGTTTGGGGGTTTAGGGCTTCCGAATTCGGGGTTCAGGGGCTTAGGGCTTTGGGGTGTAAGGCTCAGTTAGGGATTTGGGGCTTGAGGCTTTATGGTTGGAGTTCATAAGCTATAGAGTGTATCAGGGCTTTGGGTTTAGTTCTGCGGACACAAGAGGGATCTTCATTGTACAGCTTGGGATTGGGAGTTTGGAGTTTTGCGGGCGTGGGACTCAAATGGAAGAAGTCCTGCTTTTGAGCCGGCTCCTCGACTTTGACGACCAGTGGTTTTCGAGGTTCCTACACCCCACTGCTTTCCTACTTGGAGGACCATGGCACTTAATAACAAGGGGTATCATGAAGGCAACTATACTAGGGAGTAGTATTAGGGAGGCCCCATAAAGGGTACCCCTTCTGAACCCTACTTCTGGCTCTCTTTAACGGGACCTTATTGAGAGGGTCTATATCCCCAAGGGTCCCCTTAATCCTACCTAAAATATACTTGCCTATACTCTTGGAGATGATATTCTACGTCGTGTTAGGGTCACGGGTGTTCGACTGCTTTCCAGTTTTACGGTCTGCCATTCCCAGCTCCTTTCAGCGTGTTCGGCTCCTGATACTGTCCGCGTTTGGCATTTGCCACTTTTGGAGTTCAGGCTTTGGAACTCTCAACTCATTGTTCAGTCGGTATGTATGTATGCCCGCCGGCTTGTACGAACACAACATGCGTGTATGTGTATGTTTGTATTGTACTTAGGCATGCATGCATGTAGGTACAATTGCATAAGTTTTATGTTGCTGTTGCTGTGTGTGTGTTGGTTGCTGAGCTCCATCCGCACAAGCCCACGCAAGCCAGCAACTCCCCACAGCACCAGCAACCCCAAAACGAGACCATGAGAGGACATCAGTACAAATGCCTCGACAAATTTAATAGAGGGTGTCAAAGTGTAATATCGTGGCCTCAATAATTACCTGTACCATTATCGGGGGGTTCCCTTTTATAATTTAGTATAGTGGGCCCCACAATCCTCTCCTAATTGTTAAGGCCCCTATATAATCGCTCATCCCCGAAGTCAGTACCGAGGCTGGGTGCATTTTCTGATCTCCGGCTTGCTCACCGGGATGCTGATCACCGAGTTGAAGTGCATCTTTGGTACTTGAACGGTTTAGGGTTTAGAGATCTTCTTTGACCCTCAAGCTTACGTCTATAGACCAACTAGAACTCTTAGGTTGAGCCTTTTTTTCGGTGCATTTAAACCATAATAAAGCCTAAACCCTAAACCGAAACCCTAAACCCTAAACCGAAACCCTAAACCCTAAACCCCAAACCATAAGCCCACAGCCCCCCGCGACAACAAAGGCATGCTTTGGATCCATAAAACCTGCGAAAGGAGAGGCGCAGGGAAGGACACTGAGTGTTTACAGCTTACAGCAAGGCTTTGATTTTCTTGGCTACTTATGAGTCTGCCTGGAACCCCAGCATATCTATGCTCTAGGCAGCAAGTTTGGATATGAGGATTTGCACCAAACCCCATAGCCGAGACTTGTTGACTTGTTAAACCTTCAAAGCCTCACGACCCTTGTTTTCGGGGCCATGTTTTCAGATAAGGAAGAATCGTCAGAAAGACACTGCAGTTGCTTGCTGGCCCAAAGCCGGTCGCTCTGCTAGAAGTTTCGGGGCCCGGGGTTTCGGTCCTTCAAGGGGTAGAGGCATGCGGAGAAGTAGCACTGTTGAATTGCAGGTGTGCCGACCAACATAGAAGCACCTCTCAGCACCACATACTGTGTAGGGTTGACGCAAATTCAACCCTGGGCCTTGTGTGGTTGTTTACTGC
The DNA here is from genome assembly GCA_003297005.1 of Symbiodinium sp. clade A Y106. Lineage (NCBI taxonomy): Eukaryota > Dinophyceae > Suessiales > Symbiodiniaceae > Symbiodinium > Symbiodinium sp. clade A. The sequence goes on along the minus strand of BGNK01000999.1, from coordinate 7,516 downwards.
GGTGGTGGGCTGTAGCGTGAGTCAAGAAAGACCGCCGCCCAGCAGATTCTTGAATTGGAAAACTGTAACCAAGAGGGTCCATATACACTCCTATTATGGAAGTAGGGTCCCAAAACCAAAGTAGGAATGGTCTTTTGGGACCTAATTCCATAGTAGTAGTGTATATGGACCCTCTAGGTAACAAGCTCGCATCACTCAACTCTGCGGGTCTCTCTGACATGCAAGTTGTTGAACTGGTACTCTCAAAGAATATATTCGTCCTTACACAACCGTACCCTTTTTGTTTTGGGCATTCTTCTGTTAACCCTCATAGTTTAGTAATGTAAGCAATGGCAAACAATTAGGTACTGGTAGGTCAAGGTAGACTTGGATTGTATCTGCCCACAGCTTAACCAGACAGGTCAGGTGCCAGGGACGCAGTGAAAACCCCCTAATATAAGGGCTTAAATAGTTACCTACACTATTTTGGGGGGGTTCCATATTTCAATTATAGTATAATTAGTATAATTTACCCCCAAACCCTATTCTAATTACTAAGGCCCCTATACCATAGTACCCTTCTCGTAACCCCTACAGTAACCCTTATAGGGCCCTGTTAAAGGAACCCTTTAAAGGAACCCTATTCTAACTATTCAGGCCCCTATAGTAGATCTGTAAAGCTCTGGCTCTGGGAAGCTCGCAAGCCCCGGAGTCTCAAGCCCCTAAAGCATGACTCCCAAACCCTCAAAGTGCAAACTCCACCTGGACCCCAAATCAACTACATTCTTAGGGTTCCTCAGTATGATTTCTTCCTGTAAGTCCTTTAGAAAGGTGTGTTATTCGGGGTTAAGGTATGCCCTCAAACACTGTACCATACCCCACTGTTAAGCCCATGCCATGGGAGCGTGAAACCCGACAGCCTTCCAGTTCCAAGGAAGCCATCCCAAAGCTGGCTTCCCCCTAACCCCTACTTAAAGGCTCATGGGACTTGGTAAGTAGGTTATAATTGGGTTATAAGTCCCCTAAGTGGGGTTTTCCTAATTATAACCTACTTATCACCTTACTTACCAAGTCCCATGATCCTTTAAGTAAACCCCTAAGCCCTAGAGGCCAATCTTGGTACAGTATAATATACCCCATTGGCCTGTGTATAGTCTGTGCCCGAGACCCCGCCCCCTACTCCCCCTCTGAGACTAAACCCTAAACCCTAAACGCGAAACCCTTAGACCCCACTGAGGTTTGATAAGCTTGGCACAGCTCGCCTTCAGTTTCGCCGGGTTCGCCTGGAAGAAGGCCAGCTGACCATCGACTGGGCTGCGGCAAAGCCAGCATCTCCGATACAGGGTTTAGGGTTTAGGGTTTATGCGGCTTAAATCCCTGAGGTTTGAGGGTTGGAGAGCTTGGGGAGTGGTTAAAAAATATTATCGTCCCTGAACTGTAAACTCTAAACCTAAACCCTAAACCCCTCCCCAAGGGTCCAAAGCAACCAATAATTAGGTACTCGGCTTTAGGATAGTAGTTATGTAGGCTAGGATTTTGGAGAGTACATGAGTATTAGGTACTTGGGCCCTTGGGGCCTTGTGCCACTCTCTGATGGAAGCCCAGGAAGCCTGGAGGGCAGCTTCTCGCGGTTCATTGTCTCAGCATACGTGCATCTGTTGCTTGGAAGACTTCCAGCCGGACACCCAAGTCTGTGTCCCTTGCTTGCCCAATAGGGTTTAGGGTTGTGCCTTTTGGGAGAAGTGTAATCCCCCGAGTATAGGAGTCGATTTGGCAGGTTTAAGGGTTTAGGGGTTACCTTAACCCTGAATAACCTACCTTTTTAAGGATGTATATATGGAAATCATAATAAGGAGCCCTAAAAAGGTAGGTTATTCAGGGTTGAGGTCGCGTTTTGGGTTTAGATGTTTTGCTTTGGCCTCTGCCTTCCGAGCCTGTCATGACCGCTGACCCCACACCTGCGCCACAAAGCTGTGAAGAGACTAAGATCCCCACTTACAATTTAGTAGGAATCGTAAAGTTTAACCTTTTGTTTCTGTGGTTTATTGGGACAGTAAGAAGAGAGGTACTGCCATGCGGCCATGCCTTCCACGACGACTGCATCGCCCGATGGTTGCTGGCAATGACGGGTTTGGGTTCAGGACTTGGGCTTTAGGGTTTAGGGTTTGTTTAGGGTTTCGGGTTCAGGTTTTATCGTTGCTGAAGACAAGCACTTGGGTATCTCTGGGATCTCAGACGTCCAAGTCTTGAGCATCCCAGAAGTATCAGGAGCCCTAGGGCATACCCCAAACGCATCAAGGGTTTCTTTCCCTAGGGATCTAAGGACTCATATATTAAGGCTTTTGGGGCCAAAGACCATACTATATAAGGCTTTTGGGCTATTTTGATGCCCAGGGTTAGAGTGGCATTGGAGCTCATGTTGCCGGGTTCAGTCAGTTGCTTTCCCTGTTGTTTAGGTTCGTTCTTCGGCATGTTGGAGGTTAAATAGGTGGTTAGGCCCTAAAGCCTACAGCCGAAATCTGAAAGCTTACAGGGTGTAGGGGTTTATAGGGGTTAGGTTGGCAAGCCGAAATGGTAGAACCTGATTTTGCACTCATCTTAAACACACCTTGCGATATTCTGAGCCCTAGGCCCTGCAGTATGCCCAAAACTGCAAACCTTACCCGGAGGGTTTAGGGTTTAGGGTACCCGGCCTATGACACCCCTAACGATGCCCTACACCCCAGCCCGAAGCCCCCAGCAAAAAAGGCTCAGCCTTCGACTTCCGTGTCCGAAGCTATAGAACTCCCCTGTACCCCTCTGCAACCCTACCCTAAACCGGAAAAGCCCTAAACCCCTAAACCCTAAACCCTGTGTGCAAGCCTACCCTAACCCCGAAAAGCCCCAACGAAACCCCTTCAAACCCTTGCAAGCCCCGAATCCTAAAGCATTCTACTAAAGGCTCATGGGACTTAGTAAGTAAGGTTATAAGTAGGTTACAATTAGGACAACCCCACTTAGGGGACTTATAACCCCAATTTCAACCTACTTACTAAGTCCCATGATCCTTTAAGTAGTCTAAGCCCCAGGTTCTTCTCCCTACGCCCTGCACCCTAAAACCCCGACGAGCCCGAAACCCTAAATCCTAAACCCGAAACTCCACACCCGAAGCCCTAAATCCTAAACCCGAAACTCCAAACCCTAAATCCTAAACCCGAAACTCCACACCCGAAACCCTAAATCCTAAACCCGAAACTCCAAACCCTAAATCCTAAACCCGAAACCCTACACCCTGAAGCCTTCTAAGCTCCAGGTTAATATCCCCGACGGGCTGCGCTGGCTCGTGTCCGACCTGTCGTGCTCCCACCACCGATCTTGGCTCGGAGCCCCGAGTGTAGGGCCCTGAGACTCCAAAACCGTTTAAGTAAAGAACATACCATGAATTCGAGGAGGGTATGATTTAAGGCAAATGGCTCTAAACCCTGAATCCTATACCTGAACTTACAGAGGGTTCCTTCGTATGGTTTAAGGCATATTGCTTAATTAAGGGTTTTGGCAGTCTCTAGGCGGTTCCTATAGGGTTTCCCTTTGTGGGATTACGGGCTAGGGTTCCTATAGGGGTCTGTCAAGGGTACTCCAGCTACAAGGCTACCCTAAGGTGGGGTACTACAAGACACCATAAGGGTTCCCTTTTGTTCCTATAAGGTCTGATTTTGATGTTTAGGGCTTATGGTTGGCTGTAAGGGGTTCCTGTACAGGGTCCCGGTTATGTGAGTTGGAGAAGGGGTTCCTTTAAAGGGAGCCCGTTGTGGGTTTAGGATTTAGGATCTAGAGTTCCTACAAGGGGTTCCTATGTGGGGTTCCTTTACAGCGAGGTTTCTAGCTTCCGGCTTTGGGGGGTCCAGGCTCTAGTATCTCAGCTGTGTAAGGGAGTTTAGCTGTTTAGGATATCGGGTGGCGAGGTCTAGGGCTTGGGTGGTTTCGGGCTTGGTGGTTTGAGGTTGACGATGGTACTTCTTTGTCCGTAAGTAGTCAGATAGCGGAATCCTGACCACAGGACCCAAAAGATATTGACTGATACAAGTAGTCTCTCGGGTTTCGGGATGTAGCACTCAGATAAAAAAATCGACTCATGAAATTAGGAGTTGAGGTTCAGGAGTTCAATCGTTGTTATCTATATTAGGCTCCCCAACCCTGGTACATGGGCCCCGAGCTGCAGAAAGTTCGAAAGTTCTGAAGCAGAAGCTGTCTCACCATGAGTCAAATGGTTTTGTTCCACCGAACCTGACAAGAAGCACCGTGAGGGCCGTAATCGACAACCCGGTGAGCTCAACACGCCTGAACCGATGAAGGTGCTTCACATCGGAACAAGATTCCCTGCAGGAATCTAAGGAATATTACTCCCTAGACCCTAAAATACCTTACGAAGCAGTACTGGGCTCACCGGGAGACAGACTGATGCCCTTGTCCTGCTTGTACAAATTGGCCTACTCAAGTGGACCCTTCCGGATGCAGCCTGCACCCTAAACCCCTAAACCCCCGAACCCTAGCCCCCCTAATCCCCCAAAAACCCTTAGCCCTAAACCCCTGAACTGTGAACTTCGAGGCTCCAACCCCTATGAATCTTAAGAGGCTCGTGCGTTCATGATGTACCCCCCAACCCCTACCAGGACCCCCCAAGTACCCGTTAAAGGGCACTGATATTTCTCATTAAGAGGTAAGTAGATGCCTTGGCCTTGGTGGCTGCTTCGGGAGTGGGTCCCACTGCCCGGGTAGTAAATGAACCGCCAAACTCAGCATTTTTTGTAGGAAGCCCTTTCCTTTCAGTGCAGGGGGACCCGGTCTTCCACGGGCCCACGAGTGGTCAGAACAAGGCCTTCAGGGCCTACCGTTCCCGTGCAGCGAGATCGCGAACCTGATGCAGAGTTGAGGGCCCCAAAAAACGGTAAACCCCAGCTTGAGCTGCCCAATCTTCTTGGCCCCTGTGACATCTTTACTAGTATCAGGACCCGAAAGGACGTAGTCTGTGGTGGGCTGAGGTACCGGGAGACTGGAAAGCCGGTTTAACAGGGCGATGATCCCTCAACTCAGGATTTACACAGAAACCTTTGCTGCGCAAGCGCTACGACCAAATGCACGTTTGTACCAAGATCCACATCGTATTTTCGTAGCAGTAGTAATAGTGGTCCTCGTTGTATGTAGTATAGCAGTAGCAGTAGCAGTAGCAGTAGCAGGAGCAGGAGCAGGAGCAGGAGCAGGAGCAGGAGCAGGAGCAGGAGCAGCAGCAGCAGTAGCAGTAGCAGTAGCAGTAGCAGTAGCAGTAGCAGTAGCAGTAGCAGTAGCAGTAGCAGTAGCAGTAGCAGCAGCAGCAGTAGCAGTAGCAGTAGCAGTAGCAGTAGTCGTAGTCGTAGTCGTATGGGTAGTAGTAGTAGTAGTAGTAGCAGTAGCAGTAGTCGTAGTCGTAGTCGTATGGGTAGTAGTAGTAGTAGTAGTCGTAGCAGTAGTAGTAATAGTTGTGGTGGTAGTGGTAGTGGTAGTGGTAGTGGTAGTAGTAGTAGTAGTAGTAGTAGTCGTCGTAGTCGTAGTCGTAGTAGTAGTAGTAGTGGTAGTGCTGGTCGTAGTGGTAGTAGTAGTCGTAGTAGTTGCAGTAGTAGTAGCAGTTGTAGTGGCAGTGGTGGTAGCAGCAAAAGTAATAGTTGTAGTGGTAGTGGTAGTAGCAGTAGCGGTAGTAGTAGTAGTAGTAGTAGTAGTAGTAGTAGTAGTAGTAGTGGTAGTGGTAGTAGTAGTCCTGCTAGTTGTAGTGGTCGTCGTCGTCGTCGTAGTGGTAGCAGTAGTAGTAGTAGTAGCAGTAGTCGTCGTCGTAGTGGTAGTGGTAGCGGTTGTGGTAGTGGTAGTGCCAGCGGTAGTGATCGGTAGCGGTAGCGGTAGCTGTGGTAGTTTTGGTAGTTTTGGTAGTTGTGGTAGTTGTGGCAGTAGTGGCAGTAGTGGTGGTAGTGGTAGTAGTGGTAGTAGTCTGGAGTCAAGCTTTAGTATTTGGACCTCGGGTTTACCTCTGCTGTGTAGGGTATGGGCTTACGATTTTTTTTACTCCCACTGTACTGAAGAAGCTAACTTCTTTTGCACCAGGAAACTCAGCAGTTCCAGCTTTCATTGCTAAGTTCAGGCCCACTGGCAAAGGTTCGCCAGCCATGCTGTCACTCGCGGCGCGTATTTTAGAAGCTGTGCGTTCCAGTTTTCCTGAGCACACATGCCATACATTCGCCCCTTTTGAAAGTCTTTTGCCGCCATCTCATGACGTGCTGGGTGTCAGGCAACACATTATGTTTTCTGGCCCTTTATGCGATCAGGCCATCAATCTGATGTCAAGTTTTCCAGTCGCGCGTGTAACCTATGGAGTACTCAGAAGCTTCGCAGATAAAGAAGCCATTTTCGTACGAGGGTGTCTTGGTCATGAGAAAGACAGAATCAGTGTCATTTCCCATGTCATCTGTTTGCCTTGCGCATTGCAGTGTAGATGCGGCCAGTTACTTCAGGTCGGACCACTTAATAGACTGAACACTGAAATATGTGACCGAGGAACGTGGAACCTGACTGTAGAAAATACCCTGCGGATCAAGTGTACAACATCTGCAATCAATAATAGCCAGGTAGTCTCGATTTCCTGTGCACTCAACTTTCTTCGACGGCATGTACGATTGTGAAACGCAGACGTGCTGTCAGCACGTAGTCTGTCTTCCTGTACGGTTGTCCCTACACTAGTTGTTGACATGCTGATACTTTGGGGTACCAGTGTACCAGCCCTAGTCTTGCGTCATGGCTATTGCTACTGTTGAGTGACGAAAGAGCAGGGATCACGACGGACGTTAGTCTCGCCATCCGGATCAATCCTCTCGTACTTGTTCCTGCTCTTTTTGGCTTGCTACTACGACTGCAACTGCCATCCTGACTGATCGCCGTGGCTAGGAAATGCAATACTGTACAATTAATTAAGTGCCAGGCGACTATTGAGATGGGGAATATCGATGAATACCGGCAGAAGCCGTGGTTGGCTGACTGCTGCACCATGGCAGTCGTGACCTGAAGGCCGTTTCGAAAAAAAAAAAACATTTGTGTTCTCTGCCGGAATGTTTTTTAGGATTTCCTGAGTTACAGTCCTGAACAACGGGCAATTTAGGGGTCTAGGTAGACCCGATACAGCATGTGATACATGTCTGTATATGTATACTATACATACATACATACCTGCATACATACATATGCATATATACATATATGCATGTATATATTTAAGGGCTGAGTAGCAGTAGTAGTAGTAGTGGTAGGAGTAGAAGTCGTGGTGCTCTTTGGGAGTACGAGGCAGAAGGTAGGGAGGGGTAGGGGGGGGGGAGAAGGGGCCGGCAATTCATCCAATGCAGGCCAGTCGTACAGCAGAAGTTGCAGGAGTAGTAGTAGTAGTAGTAGTAGTAGTAGTAGTAGTAGTAGTAGTAGTAGTAGTGTAGTAGAAGTAGTAGTAGTAGTAGAAGAAGAAGTAGTAGTAGTAGTGGTGGTAATAAGGGGG